>SZWC01012678.1:41742-63821 GCA_023375785.1 Penium margaritaceum | reverse complement strand
CCGCCGCCGCCGCCGCCACCGCCGCTGCTGCTGCAGCTGCTGCTGCTGCTGCTGCTGCTGCTGCTCCTGTTGCTGCTGCTGCTGCTGCTGCTGCTGCTGCTGCCGCTGCTCCTGCCGCTGCTGCTGACTCTGCTACTGACGCTGCTGCTGCCGCTGGCGCAGCGGCAGGATGATGGCCCACACACGGGCCCTAAGACCCGTCCAGACACTACGGCGGTGGAGCAACCGCAGCGACACGTGCAGCTGGGTCTCGTCGAATGGCGTCTACTCCGCACGGCAGCGGCATTGTCTCTCTTCCCTTTCGAACACGCACTTGCATGCAACCATTGTCATCCTGCCGAGATCTCTTGCTGGCTTGTTTTGTAGGGTACATGTACGGATTACCCACAAACTTCGAATGTGTGTCTGCCCTACCCGGAGTTCGGAAGAATGGGACTCCCCTACCCACGGACCTGAGAATATAAAACTTTCACCTACGGACAGCGAAAAAACGGAGCATGTCGACGCTGCATGCGATACAGTGTCGACATGCTGATGTCACCAATCACTTCGAACATTCACAAACCCCTCATTCGAGGGGTTTGTGAACGTTCGTGGGGGGGTTTACCTTGAGAAGATTCCAGGAAGCTTCCTAGCCTTTCTGCTTGCTAGCCTGACAGCACGGGTCTGGCTGGTTGACACATAGGTCATGCAAGGGACACCAAGGGTAGGGAGAGACACGTGCATTTGTATCTCAAGCTTCAACTGAAGTAAATGCAGAGAGGAATAACAAATGACAGGTCCACACCATAAATAGCCGTCGTGGCTCACGGCGGGTGGCGCACACGGCGGTGCCTGTCAAACTTGAACCGGCCCAAAACCACTGTTTTTGCCATAACTCTGCGCACAAGCGTCCAAACGGAGCGCTGTCTGTTCCTACGGATGCACAACGAAAAGACAGACACAACGACTAGTCACACGCCTACGTCCGGGAACAGCAGGAGAGTGTAAGAAAACAAACATGTAAATCAGCCTGGCAGGGCTGTCCACCGAGAAAATCCTGAAGACCTCCAAACGTAGTCCGTGGGCTGTGGGAGCCCTCTGGTACACTGGGTAGGCTGCCAGGCTGCCTCCAGCGGGTGGAGCATCACCTCAGGGAACTCTGTCTCCAGCTGGGTCCGCCTCAAGGATCTGCACGAGCATGGACACGGCCGAGTGGTCACAACCAACTGTACAACTGTGTATGACTGACAACATCACAACACTCCCCCATGACCCGATGGTACGCATGTCCATACACGTGCAGAACGCGTGCCGGTGCAACACAGAGTGCTCAACAGGGACCCGGACAATCACCCACTCTCGGACAGGGGTCGCAATCCGACGGAACGAACAGCCCCGAGGAACTTCCCACGTGCCAGTGCCTTNGAGCGCCGTCTGATCCTACGGATGCACGACGAAAAGACAGACACAACGACTGGTCACACGCCTACGTCCGGGAACAGCCGGAGAGTGTAAGAAAACAAACATGTAAATCAGCCTGGCAGGGCTGTCCACCGAGAAAATCCTGAAGACCTCCAAACGTAGTCCGTGGGCTGTGGGAGCCCTCTGGTACACTGGGTAGGCTGCCAGGCTGCCTCCAGCGGGTGGAGCATCACCTCAGGGAATTCTGTCTCCAGCTGGGTCCGCCTCAAGGATCTGCACGAGCATGGACACGGCCGAGTGGTCACAACCAACTGTACAACTGTGTATGACTGACAACATCACAACACTCCCCCATGACCCGATGGTACGCATGTCCATACACGTGCAGAACGCGTGCCGGTGCAACACAGAGTGCTCAACAGGGACCCGGACAATCACCCACTCTCGGACAGGGGTCGCAATCCGACGGAACGAACAGCCCCGAGGAACTTCCCACGTGCCAGTGCCTTGGTCAGGAAGTCAGCGCGCTGCAAGTCTGTGCCCACCCAGACGATAGAGATCAACTGCCGCTCCACCAGATCGCGCACGAAATGATACTCGACAGCGATGTGCTTCGTGCGTGCGTGGAACACACCAGAGTTCTCAATGATCGAGAGAGCACTTTGGTTGTCGCATCGAAGGATGATGGTAGGCACGGACTGACCCAAGCACTGGAACAACCGTTGCAGCCACACCGCCTCAGCGGCGCCAGCGCCCAGAGCAACATACTCAGCCTCTGAGGAGCTGCGAGCAATGCACCCCTGCTTGCCGCTGCGCCAAGACACAGCGGTGCCACCAAGCAGGAACACGTAACCCGTGCGGCTGCGTCCATCAGGACTCCATGCCCAGTCGCTGTCGGTGTAGCCATCTACCACAACCGAGCACTGTCTCCGAAAGCAGAGACCGTGATACGGTGTGGAGACCACGTACCGGACGACTCGCAAAGCTGCGTGCCGAGCGCGAGCCCGAGGGGACTGACTGAAATGTGCAAGTAGGTTGACAGCGAACGCAATGTCGGGACGCGTGGTAGTGGCCAAGTACATCAGTGAGCCAATGATGCGCAAGTACAGGGTCACGTCCACAGTCTCGCCCATATCGACTGGGTCTGTCACCTTCAAGGCGTCCTGCCCGTTGGGAGTGATGGGTGACGAGGCGGCGGGAACAGCGCCAAGGAGGTCAGCAAATCGCTCCCCCACAACCTGTGCATATCGTGCCTGATGGAGGAGGAGTGTCCTTCGACGACGATCACGCACAATCTCCATCCCGAGGAAAACAGCCGCTGGACCAAGGTCCTTCATCCTGTAGGCGGCCTGCACGACCGCCTTGGCCTCCTTCACGGCCTCCAGTGAAGGAGACGCAATCAGGAGATCGTCCACATACACCAGAATGGCAGTGAGGTGCTCGGCTGTCCGTCGGATGAAAAGTGACGGGTCGGCATCACTCTGGACGTACTCGGCCTGAGTGAGGGTGCGAGTGATCTCTTGGTTCCAGCACCGAGGCGACTGCTTCAGGCCATACAAGGCCTTGCGCAAGCGCCAGACCTTGTTGCCTTCGACCTCGAACCCAGGTGGCTGGACCATGTAGATCTCCTCCTCCAAGGTGCCGTGGAGGAACGCATTGTTCACATCCATCTGGTGCAGCTCCCAGTCATGGTGAGCGACCACACCAAGCAGCGCGCGAGTTGTGGTCATGCGGCCAACAGGGGCAAAGGTGTCAGTGAAGTCGATCCCCTCAACCTGAGAGAATCCCTTGGCAGTCAAGCGGGCCTTATAGCGGTCCAGTGAGTCGTCAGGCTTCACCTTCTTGCGGAAGACCCACTTGGCCTGCATGACCTTCCGTCCCTCAGGACGGTCGACCAGCTCAAAGACTCCGTGCTCCCAGATGGCTCTGAGCTCTTCCTCACAGGCGGCCCGCCATTGCTCAGCATCCTCTCCTGAGAGAGCCTCCTTTAACGTGTCTGGATCAGGGACCGTCAAAGGGGAGCTCCGGGTGGCCAGGACACATGCCTCATGGGTCGGACGGACCGCAACTAGGTCAGCGGCAGCTACCTGTGCAGCCTCGTGCTCGTCAGCGATCAGCTGGTGCCCAATGGGACAAGCTGGGTGCACCTCCGTGTAGGTGCCTTGGACACTTAGGCCGAGAGCCTTTGTGCCAGGGTCACCACTATGCACGCTGCGCGTGCGTCGTCTGGGTGGCGCAACCGCAGTCGAAGGTGCTCGTGAGGCCAGTGGGCGGAGACGCCCACCTGGTCCACGGGAGTAGCCCGAGTCTGAGCTGACCGACGGTTCTGGCACAGGGAGGGCAGGTGCTATCTTTGGAGACGGTGCATGCGTGGGCGAGACAAGCGCGGCAGGCGCGGGCGAAACAGGCGCTGCAGGCACGGACAAGACGGTCGCGGCAGGCGCGGGCGAGACAGTCGCGGAGGGCGCAGGTGAGGCAGGCGCCGCAGGCGAAGAGGCGGCAAGTGCAGCCCCGGCAGGCAAAGCAGGCGCTGCAGGTGCGGGCGAAGCAGGCGCTGCAGGTGCGGTCGAAGCAGGTGCTGCAGGTGCGGGCGAAGCAGGCGCTGCAGGTGCGGGCGAAACAGGCGCTGCAGGTGCGGACGAAGCAGGCGCTGCAGGTGCGGGCGAGGCAATCGCGGCAAGCGCGGTCGAGGCAGTCGCGGCAGGAGCAGGCGAGACAGTCGTGGCGGGCGCAAGCGGGGCAGGCGTAGAGACTACAGGCCCGACAGCAATGATGGCCGGGTCAATGGTGGCCAGCGACGGTCCCACCCCGGAGGCACCCCGTACGGACTCACCCTATGGGGTAGACTCCCCCATCCGACGGGAGGCCTCACAGGTGGGAACGTGAGACGCTGCCTGGGTGAGAATGGCAGACAGGTCGCGGTACGACAGTGCCTAAAAAAACAGCGCGTCGCGCGACTCAACCATTCGGTGGCGACCAGAAACGCCACGCTTTGGAGCGCGATGAGACACCGAGGAAGGCACATATCCGGCCGCGCGGAGAGACCTTGGACCCCTGCTGGTCCTCGGTGTACCAGACACAGGCCAAGGAACCCCAGACGCGAGCAAGCCTGAGGTCCGCACGGTGACCGAACCACAGCTCATACGGCGTGACGTGGTCCGGCAAGGGACCATGCGGGAGGCAGTTCCAGACCCACGTCATGTAGGCGAAGCCCTCGAAGGCGAAGGACTCCGGGAGACCGCACTCAGCGCGCATGGCGCGAACCGCGTACTCCATGGTGCGGTTCCAGCGCTCGGACACACCGTTCTGCTGTGGCGTAGCAGGGGCCGAGAGCTGGTGACAGATACCAAGCTTGGCGAAGTGAGTGGTCAGCTCACCGAGATACTCACCGCCGCGGTCACAGCGGAAGGTGTGGAGGGAGTGACGAGACTGACGCTCGGCCATCACGAGCCACAAGCGCACGGCTAGAGCGGCATCACTCTTGTGGCGGAGGCAGTAGACCCACCGCATGCGGGTGAAGTCATCCGTGAGTGTACATACCGACCACGGTCAGCGACAGACTCGACAGGGAGAGGTCTGAGGAGGTCTGAGTGGACAAGCTCCAGGGGACGCTGCGCGCGAGTGACGGAGGCAGGGTAGGTGCATCGATGCATCTTGCCCTGAGCACAGAACAGACAATCGGTCTTGGGCGGCTTCTCGAAGGAAGCCACATCAAGACCGAGAGCGGGCTGTGTACGAATGAGCCTGGACACAGTGTCCGTGCTCACATGACACAGGCGCCGATGTAACAGGCGCTGGTGGTCAGGAGACAACACCCCCGTGACAAAGACGCGGGCAGATGAGCAAGGGGAAGAGTCAGGAACAGAGCAGCGCACGATGCGATACAGGTCATCCATAACAGAGGCACGCAACACAACCGTGGAAGTGTCAAGTGCAGTGATCGTGGCATCATCAATGGAGTGGTGAACAGAGAGACCCATCCTCGTGCAGGCACGGACAGAGAGCAGGCTGAGCTCGAGATCAGGCACGAAAAGCACGTCAGAAAGATACACGGGACCAGACGGACCATCGAACTGTACGACCCCTGTCCCCTGAACAGGTAGTGACTGCCCAGAACCTGTCCGCACTGACCGAACAGACCCAACAGGACCAAGCACGACAAAGGCGGTACGGTCGCAGGTCATGTGGTGAGTGGCCCCTGAGTCAATGATCCAATGGCCACTCGCCTCACGCCCTGTGGTGGTCACGGTACAACGAGCAACGGAGCACGCTGCCTCTGCTGGACGCTCAGCAGGTGTGGCAGGACAGCGGGACAATACACGACGATGCGACTCATCCAACCACTCTGTGCTGTCAGACTCATCCTCACCAGGCGATGCAGCCCCCCAACAAGTACGACCACGTGCCACAAACACAGATGGACAGTCAGTCTGTGGACCACTCGGCTGTGATAGCACACTCGTACCTCCCTGTGAGCGAAGTGCCAGCAGTCGACGTAGCTCCGCGATGGTCTGGTCCCTCGGGTCCGGCGTGGTACTCCCCCCGGATGGCGGAGGATCTGCCGCCGGTGCTGCCCCCGAGGTCGCTGCGGCACGGGCTACTGCTCCAGTGCGGATCCGCTCCTCGTGGGCTGCCTGAAGACCGTGAGTGATCCTCGCCCAGTCCAGCTCCTGCTGACACTCAGTGTAGCGATGAGGTCCGCCGCAGTTGTGGCAGCGGACCGCCCGTCCGGTGCCACCGGAAGGCTGCTACGGTCCCCTCTTCTTCTTCCCCTTCTTCCCCTTCACGGTTACTACAGTGGCTGTCGGAGTAGCAGGGGAGGAAGCAGGAGAGGCAGAGGTGGAGCTGGTGGGGGTGAAGGTGGACGACGGTGTGGAAGGCGTAGAGGATGTCGCTCCCACTGCTGCTGCGGCCATGGCGCCCTGCCGATGCGCGCGGGCTGCCTCGTCAGCTGTCGCGACCTGGATGAAGTAGCGCTGCGTCCAGGGCAACACCTGCAGGGTGTCGGACATGGACGCGAGGACGTCCTGGTCGAGGCGGGAGAAGGTGTCAGTGAGCTCGGGGCGCACTCCCAGCATGATGGTGTCCTGCGCCCAGAGCTGAGAGCCGCCTCCGCTGCCCAGACGAGTGTACAGGCGCATGGCCGGACGCCAATAATCAGCTGCTGACTCCGAGGATCCCTGATGAAGAGAGTGGAACTCGCGAAGGCACGCTGACCGGGTCGCGTGAGTCTTTGCTGCAAAAAGGGTCAGCGCCAGCTCCCAGCCGCGGCGTGGGTCTGCGCCTGCTCCTGTCCCAAGCGCGCCCAGGAAGGGGCGGAAGTCGACCACTGTCTCTTGTGGAACTGCATACAGCAGTCCACACATGGCACGCGCTACCGTCTGGGACTGGAGCGGATCAGCCGTCTGGTACTGGCTGTGGTAGTAGGGCCAGACTCCCTCTGAGTCTGCCCATACATGAAACAGCACCTCCCAACAGTCAAACCCCGCCTTGCTGTCGTAGCGAGGCGGGGAAGTCTCGAAGTCCTTGGGTCGTCGCTCCGTGGGGAGCTGGACCTCTGGTGTTGCTAGGAGCAGGCGTGGGAAGGGCATGAAAGGCATCAACGCTGCTCCTCCAGCGGCACTCGAGACCTGACGCGGGTCGATCTGCCGCTGTTGCTGTTGCTGCTGCTACTGCTGCTGCTGCTGCAGTCCCCTCGGACTGGGCGCCGGTGTCTCAATGCGCAGGCTCCTCATCTGCTCCATCAGCCGGCGAAGCGCGTCCTCCCCAATGGGAGGTGGCGCCTAATCCCACTCCTCGACCATGGACTCTCGTCTCTACGCAGGGACGGCAGTGGGGCCAGCAGACTCCTAGGCCGATGGGGTTGCCTCTCTCTCTNTGAAGAGAGGATGGCGGCTGACGCGATTTGCGTCTGCGGCTCCTCCACGTCCGTGCGGCTTCCAGGAAGCTGCACGGCTGGAGTCAGCACCTACAAAAGGTACTGGTGCCTCTGGTGCCTGAGTGGCCACGGCCGCCGCTGCTGCTGTTGCTCGCTGATGGTGCTGTTGCTCGCCCGGTTTGCGGCTCCAAGTCGCCACACGGGCGGCCTCGGACCGGCTGCTGCTGCGCGCAAGAGCTCCAACGGCCTCAAGCCGTTGTGGCACGCTGCAGCTGCAGCACGAACCTGCCGTTGCGGTTTCTGACGCATCAGGATGATGGCATATGCGTCGCTGCGTGCTCTTGTCGCTTCAAGCGACTCAGGGTGGTGATGGGTCCAACCAGGACCTGCTGCTGCTGCTGTGGGCTGCTGCCACTGCTGCTGCTCACTGCTGCTGCAGCTGCTGCGTCTCTGCTGCGCAGCACGACGAGCACTGGCTCGCCTGCTCTGATACCATGAGAAGATTCCAGGAAGCTTCCTAGCCTTTCTGCTTGCTAGCCTGACAGCACGGGTCTGGCTGGTTGACACACACGTTATGCAAGGGACAGCAAGGGTAGGGAGAGACACGTGCATTTGTATCTCAAGCTTCAACTGAAGTAAATGCAGAGAGGAATAACAAATGACAGGTCCACAGCATAAATAGCCGCCGTGGCTCACGGCAGGTGGCGCACACGGCGGTGCCTGTCAAACTTGAACCGGCCCAAAACCACTGTTTTGGCCATAACTCTGCGCACAAGCGTCCAAACGGAGCGCCGTCTGATCCTACGGATGCACAACGAAAAGACAGACACAACGACTGGTCACACGCCTCCGTCCAGGAACAGCCGGAGAGTGTAAGAAAACAAACATGTGAATTATCCTGGCAGGGCTGTCCACCGAGAAAATCCTGAAGACCTCCAAACGTAGTCCGTGGGCTGTGGGAGCCCTCTGGTACACTGGGTAGGCTGCCAGGCTGCCTCCAGCGGGTGGAGCATCACCTCAGGGAACTCTGTCTCCAGCTGGTTCCGCCGCAAGGATCTGCACGAGCATGGACACGGCCGAGTGGTCACAACCAACTGTACAACTGTGTATGACTGACAACATCACAACATGCCTATGGTTCGCATGGGGGGTCCGAGACTCCCCATGCGTTGAAAGGGAACCTACTGGGCTCCGCTACCGCGAGGCCCAACAAGAGCCCGCGCAAGAATGAAACCGTAAGCTCCAAATGTAATTCGGGGTAGGGTTTGACTACGGTTTGAATGAAAAATCTTTACGGTTTGCAAGTGAGAAAAAGAAAAACAATAATAATTGTCTCCGCTTGAAATCAAAAACGGGCGTTTTTGCTCGATCGCAATTCTTGCGTGGGAGCAAGAATTGCGAAGGGGGTCGACATGCCCGACCTATCTTCGCTCGATCAGCGGCGCATGCTGCTGATCGAGCATGGTGAAGCGAGTGGGCAGGGCAGAATTATTTTTTAAGTGATCGGGTATGGCGTTCCTTAACCCCTCCGTTTACGGGTATTATGGGTGTTATGCCTTTTCGTATTCAGTGAGAAGTCCTAGAAAAGCGGTCAGTTTAATTGTACTTACCACAATAGCTAGAAACCTAGGCATCAGGTTGGGGTAGCATGCGTTGCCGATGCAGCGTGCGGGCTTCCACGCTCGTTGCTTAAGCCTGCTGCTCTCTCAGTCTGCTGCTCTAGAGACTAAATCTGGAAGCTCTGGGTTTGTTACTCAGAAGTGCGCGCGCCAGTGTTAGCGCCAGAAAGCAACTGAAAACTGAAAGTAATTGATTAGCAATGAAGAATGAGCAACAATGGGAGACTCCTCCAAGTTCTAGTTCCCCCCCACTAGAGTATAACTTGTTACTTAGCTATCCAACCAATCAGGAAATAGTGCTAGACCTATTTTCTGGCTGGCAGGGTTTTCTCGGTGAGCCCTGCGAGACGCCCGACAGCCCAAAACCCGGGCGTCGTCCGTTTGACTGAAAATTGGACCATACGATAAAACCGACGCTGCAAACGCAGTCGTGTGGTCAGAATTGGCTAGAAAAATAGCTACAAGAAGTTATGGCTGCACGGACCCAGGCACTGCCTAAAACAGTCAACGATGCCAAACAGGGCCATACAATAGGAGACATGGACCCTAGGCATCGCATGATGCTGCAGATGCATTGCCATAGCCAGACACAGCGCTAGGTGCATGCAGACAGCATTTGCAGTGACAGTGACCGCCGGCGACCTGACCACCGAGGAGGCCTGCCGATGGAGCTGAGCGCATCGCCAAAGGAGGAGGCTCCAACGACGGGTGAGGGGGCCTCAGCGTGCGTCGGCTCCACCGAGCGACACTCCAATGGCATCAAGTCTCGCCGTCTGTCATCTGCACGCCGATGTACACAAGCCGGGAGGACACAACAGAGTACAATGAGAGATGCACGAAAACCAACAACCATTACCGCTTTAGTCTCTTTCCAATCCATTTGGGTATGTGTGGAATCTATTTTCCCACGGAAATGTGGCCATCATTGGCATTCAGTGATGTAATAGTTATCACCGGGTTTCGACCCTGGGCCTCCAATTTTGTGCATCTAGGATCAACCCCGTCGAGTCCCAATTTGACCCTAGCCATGCATGCAGTCAATTGTTGCAGCATAAGGATCTTCGTTCCAACAGCCAATTCCTGCATTAAGCTTCGAAAAACTACATGCAACATCTACGAGTGCCATTCCTCCTTCACACATCACTTGTTTGACAACACCATGGACGATGGCAAGAGGTTCTTACTTCTGAGAGACATGCGCATGGCTCTATAACTACACCTCATACTCCATGCAACGGTGAGGGACACCATAGAAGAGGTCTCACGGTGGACGAAATGCATCATACGACAGCTTATGAATGTTTTGCCATTCACGGACCTCGCTTGGCTTCACAAGCTTCATCGTGGACATCCCATTTGCATTTTAAACATGACGCGGATGAGTAATGAGGTATGGTACGGCACGATTGACATCATACGCCAAAAGACGATGTCATGCAACACCCGCTTGTCAGTGGAGGAGAAGATTTTCATGTGGCTGTAGTGTGTCACCCACGACATGGCGGTTGGCGATACAATGGAACAACTCCAGAGAGGACATGCAACCTTCTACCGTATCATGCGAGAGGTGGTGGACGCGCTCCACTCCATGGAAACATTGGTCATTCCATTCCCAACTCGACTGACAAACGTAGGTGCACTATGGGCTGGACGATGTGACCTTCTCCCCTAGTCTCGGGACTGTGTGGGTGCCATCGACGTGACCTGCGTTCCAGTTGTTGTACCAGCATTGAGGCGTGGCCTGTTACTCAACAAACACAGCAAAACAAAGCAGATGATCATCATTGCTTGTACTCTTGATCTATGGTTTTGTTTCATTACAACAGGATGGGAAGGCAATACTCATGATGCACGTATGTTCTCAGATGCTGCAACTCGAGGATTTTGTTTTCAAGGGAACAAGTACCTTAGGCTGATGCTGCATTGCTAGAGGCGTACGGGCGTATGCCACCATATCTGGGTCACCGCTACCACCTCGCTTAGTCCGGCCCTTGTGCTTCACGACCTCAAGACACCCAAGAACTTATGAATCGTAACCGCTCCATCTCTGATTGAGCAAGCGTTCAGTATTCTGAAAGCTAAGTTTCACATTCTTTGGGCATTATCAGCTTGTGCCATTGGTTTCCAACCACGGCTTACGCTATAGTTTTTTTTTCATGCAAAACCTTTGATGTGATTTTCATAATAGTAAGGATGCTACCAACATGGAGAGAGAGAGAGAGATAGAGAGAGAGAGAGAGAGAGAGAGAGAGAGAGAGAGAGAGAGAGAGAGAGAGAGGGAGAGAGAGAGAGAGAGAGAGAGAGAGAGAGAGAGAGAGAGAGAGAGAGAGAGAGAGAGAGAGAGAGAGAGGTGCAAAATGGACGATCCAATCATAGCATTACCAGTGGTGGGCTGGATCCATGGTGCACTTCCAGTATGTACACGGCATTTACACATTTTACATAGGATGTGACACAATACCAAGAAGATTTCATAATGGAAGCGGATTTGGATGGGGACGAGGAATGACTTGATAAAAAATTTGTATTGGCACAAAATTCTTCTCGCATGTTGAACAAAATGACAAATTCAGTATGGGTGTGAAACATCATCATCCTCATCAAGGTCCTACGGAGCATGGAGTTGTCCCCCCTTGCCAACCATGCCCTCGACAAAATCATCTGCACTACTTGCTTGGCTACCACTGCCTGCATCCGTTGCGTACTACATAGTGTTATTGTGGTGTGGTGTGAGCTTGGGAAGGGGGTTTCATATTGGCTTACTGCATGGCATTACGGGTAGCTATAATGTGCCACGCCCTAGGAACCGAATAATGACTTCTAGCCTTAATGTTTTTGTTGAATGCATTCAGTCAAAGCACAGAGCAGCATCTATCTTCATGTGGTCTAGGAAAAACAACTTGTCGTAGTCATGAATAGTGATGTTCTTGTCCATGGTATTCGATGCCATGTCATGGTTCATCTTTGGACCATCAACATTCATCACACACACACCACCTGTAACGGGACACATGGCATTGCATTGCTCATCTTCGCATGGCACTCCTCACATGACGCTTTGAAAGATGCCCCTACTCACTACCCACCCCATCTCCATTACTGGAACCCACAAGCATGTAGTCCTCACTATTGAGGACATACTCCTCGCAAGCTTTGTCATGTACAACAAGCTTTGTGGCCTCGTCAAACCACGATAGACACTTACCCTTGAGTTTCTCATGTTTGGGATTGATACGACAAACCTCCTCCTACTTATCTGGAGTGAGCTTAGAATTCCATTGTCTACGCGTAAGCCCAATCCCGTTGTAATCCCACCAATCCCGTGGCAAGTTTCAAAGGTGCAACAATGTTAGCAAGACAAGAGCGAACCTGAACGCACATGAGATCTTCGGGTATGGCGAAGTCCTTGGAGAGACGTGTAGCTATCCGGTCATGCAACTTTGTCATCCACCGGCTTGATCCACGGAATTCACCAGCGTAGGAGTTGTCCATGCAGGTGAGCGTGACATCACGTTCTGGCATCCATAAACATTTCCCGAGGCCACCCATGGACGCGCGGACAGAGGAAGCTTTGCCTCACATGGTGCACAGTGCGGGCATGCATGAAGCACCAGCGATGGATGGTTAAGGATTTGTGTGGAGCTTGAAGCTTTCGACCTACGGGGCGGGTGTTGGTGTGTGTGGCTTCCACCTGTCACGAGCGATGGCAAGGAGAGCAGCGCTACAGGAGAGCGCGACGACATGATCCCGGATGCGGACCTCAGAGACACCGACGCGTCGGCAAGTGGTGGACCTCCACTCGGAGCTGACCGACAACTGCCCCAGCATCGTGGATGTTGTCTCGGACCTCCTGTAGGTTTTCTGTAGTCTATCCTTGATGCGGACGCAGCTGGCACCAGAGCACCGATGAGTGGTGGCTCCATCCACCAGCAGCTGCCAGAGGGCTGCCACGACGCCCTGGGTGCTGCCACGACGCCCTGGGTGCTTGCCGGGGTGCTTTGTGGTTTTGTGCAGACGCTAGAGTTTTCTCGGTGGACTGGCTCTTGAGCCCGATTTGCATGTTTTGTATTTCCTGTCCACCGATCATTGCCAGACTTGTGTGTGTGTGACCAGTCGTAGCGTCCGGCTTGAGATTCTGCATCTCTAGGTTCAGACGGCGTAGCGTTCTGATTTGTCTGCGCTGAGTTACGGCCAAAATAGTGTTTTTGGGCCGGTTTTAGGACAGACCTTGCACTGCCGCGTGCGACACCTGTCGTGCGCCGCGGCAGGTATTTACACTGTGGACTTGTCATTTGTTATCTCTCTCTACAATTATATTCAGTTTGATTTTCGTGACACTCTGTTCGTGTCCCAACCCAGACCCTTGCAGTTTTGTCTCTAACTTGTGACTGTTTTCACACACTGACCTAGCGCTGACGCCTAGTGTCGCGGCAAGTGGTTAGGAAGGTTCTAGGAAACTTCTCATGGTATCAGAGCCACGAGACCTCTCTCGCTGCGCTGCGCCACAGAGACGCAGCACCAGCAACAGCAGTGAGAGTCACCGCCGCCGTTGTATCCTAGGACTCGTTGCAGCCGTTTTCAGGAGCGACATCACCACGCAGTCCCGTCCACCTCACCCGGTGAGCTGTGGCAGTCACCAGCTCCAGCAACCAAGCGAAGCAACAGCAGCAGCACCAGGTGGCAGCAGCAGTCGTTTCTGGCTGGGCATTCTGACAAGAAAAAAAGGGGATAAGCAGCTTGCAGTAGCAGTTTGCTCGCAGCAGCAGCTCGTAGCACGAATCGGCGGCTGCGAGCAGCAGCAGCTCGTAGCGGAAGCAGTAGCGAGCAACGGCAGCGGCAGCGAGCAGCACCAGCGGCAGCAGTAGCCGCGGGCAGCAGCAATAGCGCGGCGACAGAAGCAGTAGCATTACGCGAGCTACACCGCCAGCAGCAACAGTAGTAGCAGCAGCATTGCAGCAGCAGCAGCAGCATTGAAGCAGCAGCAGCAGCAGCTATAGCAGCGGCGTGCAGCAGGCGCAGCGGTAGCCATAGTAGCAGCGGCGGCGGCAAGCAGCTGCAGCAGCTGCTGTAGCAGCATTTGCAGCAGCAGCAGGAACAGGCAGCAGCCGCAACAGCAGCCGCAGGAGCAGCCGCAGCAACAGCAGCAGCAGGCAGCAGCTGCAGCAGCAGCAGTAGCAGTTGCTATAGCAACCGCAGCAGCAATTGCTGCTGCAGCTGTTGTTGTCGGGCCTGAGGGGGACCCGACGCGAGGGACCCCGCCCAAGAGGGGGTTGGTCCGGTCGGTCAGGCCCGTCGTGCCCCCGGAGGGCGCGACAGCGCCGGCCAAGGGCCGGCGCTTGAGCTGGCGCGTGTCGGCCAGACGCCGTCCCCCCGCTGGCTGAGAGGGGCAGGGGAGGCCGACGGGCGGCCTCCGGCCGGCTGCACGCTAGGGGGGGAGCGAGCCTCCCCCTCCAGTGTGCTCGCTACAAGGGTCGAGCCAAACCGGAAAAAAAAAGGAAGAGAAGAGAGGGGGGGGGCTCGAGTGGGGCACCCCAGAAAAACCCCAAAGGGGGCACCCGAGGAGAAGGCACCATCAAAAACAAAGAAAAGAAATATAAAAAAACAAACGGGTGCGTTTTGTTTTCTTTTTTTTAGTTATTTTACTTTTTAGTGTGGCTTGAGACCAAAACCGTCAGCTGACGACGGGAACCGCTGTAGCAGCAGCCGTTGCGAGAGTCATAGCAGCAGTAGCAACAGCGAAGGTGGCTTGAGGCCACAGCCGTCTGTTGACGACGGCAACCGGTGCAGCATCAGCGGCACCGAAGGCGACTTGAGGTCGCATGTTGCGACAGTTGCGCCATCGTCGACGGGTGCAACATTGTAGCAACACACTACGGCTGAGGTTGTCACCTTGACTGACGACATCGCAGCCCGTCTGAGAGACGTTGCTGCACTCGTATCCCTCTACGTGGTGCTTTGCTCCACCGGGGTTGAGTGTGTGAGATTACCTACGCTCAGCTCTCGACATGAGCTGCGCAGCGTGGCCGTGGGCGTTGCCATCGCCGTGGTCTGCGCCTGAGCCTCAGCTGTGGCAGCCGCCATAGGTACAGTGGTCCATGCAGCCGTGGCACAAGTCCCACTTGTCCTCAGGATTTTCGTGCTATTACTATCAAGATAGGCAGCATGGTTGGCGCCAGTGCCGACAGCGCCCTCCTGGGTGGCATCCCCCCTGGGTACGATCCTCTCCACCTCCTTCAGTGGATATGTCACCGAGTGATGCCACAGCGCTTCTGCGTGGTGATATGGCCGCCCTACACATGGAGGTCCGGAACCTCAAGCGCATGGTCCAGCAGCTCCTTGACCACGTGACTTCCGAGCGAGCTGTCACTCTGTCGCAGGTGTCGCCTCCCACTTCATCCTCATCTTCCTCCTGATCCTGCATCCCTTCCTCCAACGATGCTAGCATACCGGATCTCTCGTCTACATCCGTCGCCCTCCGCTCCGTCTTAGAGGCTGTCGGCATCATACCGACGGACGGACCCATAGCCCCTCGCCGTACCGCTCATTCTTGCACTCGTCGTGCGCGGCGGCGAGCTACTCGTCTTGCACGGCGCGCACAGGCAGCAACACCAGATGCGACTGTGGGAGGAGTCACACGTGACGAGACCCCCTCGTCCCCTGTCCTTGGCTTGGTCTGCCGAGTCCCCACAGCTCCTGCCGAGGTGTCATTCGTGGGGGGGATGGTTTGTCCGCTGACAACCGCGGTGGAGCTCAGCATTGGTGAGGCGACTGTTGTGGAGCACAGGATGGTTGAGGCGGATGACGCTACACAGCAGGCTCAGTTAGCACAGTGTTCGGCGGGGGGCAACATCTGTCGTGATGAAGACTCTTTGTTAGAGGAGGATTGGTCCGATGCGGAGTCAGAGTCAGGGATGGAGATGGTGATCGTTGATGCCTTGGCGGATGACGTGATGACGGCTGATGCTGGAGCTGCGCCCGACGATGTGCACGCTCCCGCATTAGCTGGTGCGGAGACAGCTACCATGGTGCCAGGAGTAGCAGCAAGACGAGCAGGTGATACAGATGCTGATGTTCGGCCCACAGCAGACGCCCAGGTGGTTCTGGCAGATAGTGTTGGGCAGCAGGAGGAGGTGATGGACTGCCAGGACGAGGCAGACTTCCTCTATGAGGACCAGTCGTCCGTTGTGGAGTGGTCAGACGTAGGGTCGGAGGCAGACGTAGAGGCCCAGTGCACTGCTGTATTTGCAGTAGCCGCGGCACGAGCACGAGATGGCCCCTCGGTGACAGCAGACGTCCGCGTGTGCGACATGGAGGATGCAGAGCGAGCTGCGGACCTCCGTCCCCTCGCTGCCCTGACCGATGTCGCTGGCACCATGGCGGTTCCAGCCGATGACACAGCTACAATGGTGGCTACAGTTCCTGTACTGCAGCGCATACGCTCCGCGATCAACGAGCAGGAGGCAGTGGTGGCTCGAGCGGAGGCGCACGTGCAGATTCTCATGGTCGAGCTCCGGGAGGCCAGCAGCCGTTCTTACACCGTGGATGTTCCAGCACGACGGGCTGTCGAGCAGTGTGTGGAGGATGTACACAGGCGTCTCAAGGCAGCCGAGTGCTCTCTACACGATGCACGTCTGGGACAGGCGGACCTCCAACAGCAGGTGGATGATGGGCTGCGCACCAGGGGTCACAAGGAGCACCACGGCACTGACCGCACCTTCGATGACCACGACGTCGCCGCAGATGCAGCTGTACCTACACATGCCGACGTCCGACCAGCAGCTGACGGCCGAGCAACAGGTGTGTCACCAGCAGCAGTTGTCTTCGCAGCAGTTGTTCCTACAGCTCCAGATGACTTACGTGATGGCTCATTGTCTTGCGCTCCCGCTCTACCAGCACCTCGTGGCCCGACGGCACTTCAGTCGACGACTGACGTAGAGGACGTCCACTTGTGCGACGAGTAGGCGCAGCTCCACTCCTTCCTACGGGGTGAGACCGCGAGGCTACAGGAGGCTCTGGCTCGTGCCGACGCGCACACTATCAAGGTCCACCGTCAGGTTCGTTGCGCGACTGACCGTCTACATGCCACAGATACAGCCAGCCGGTCGACTGCCGCTTCAAAGCTTGTCGAGCTCCACACGCGCCTTGACGCTGTAGAGGCCGCGAGGCAATATGCAGCTCAGCAGTTGGAGGCCATACAACAGGCGATTGTTTTGGAGAAGGCCCTCAGCGCTACACCATTCACATCAGCAGATGACGACAGTAGTGACGACTACAACAGCGATGACGATGACAGCGACAACGCCGCTCCGAGGTGAGGCTCTGTGCGGACACATCCCACTAGCATCGTCGTCACCCTTGCTATTGTTGTGCAGGGGTATGTGGCCATGGGGGAGCCGCGCTCCCTCCTCACGGATTGTGTTGGGAGCAGCCATCAGCTTTGCTCGTACTGTCCGCCTCTGTAGCCCAGGGGGAGTGTTGGTGTGTGGACTTTGGTCTGACACCTTTTGAGGACAGCAAGGTTACTTAGGGTACAGCACGATGCTATGGTCCAGGTTATGCTGGTCGAGACCCGCGCACCTGGTGAGTTTCACCAGTGTGATGTGGAGACCCATTGCCTCTATGTGTTATGTATGATCCATGCTAGGTTAAGCTGGTCGAGACCCGCGCACCTGTTGAGTTCTACCGGTATGACGTGGAGACCCATTGCATACATGTGTTATGTATGATCCATGCATGATGTGGTCGAGACCCGGGCACCCGGAGACACTTTTCCGGGGTCACGAGGAGACCTGTTTCTCTGTCTCTCTTGCTTGATGTTTGACACGTAGGCGTGTGATTCACTTCGTGCATGGTCGAGACCCGGGCATTTGGTGGGATGCACCATTGTCAGGAGGAGACCCTGTGCTGTGGTATGCTAGATCAGTGCTCGCAATGATTGGTTCCCTGAGCCATCATCTCTTGCCTTCGCTCAGACATCATTATGTTGACAGTTGTGTCAGCCAGGGGGAGTGTTGGTGTGTGTGGCTTCCACTTGTCACGAGCGACGGCAAGGAGAGCAGCGCTACAGGAGAGCGCGACGACATGATCCCGGATGCGTACCTCAGAGACACCGACGCGTCGGCAAGTGGTGGACCTCCACTCGGAGCTGACCGACGACTGCCCCAGCATCGTGGATGCTGTCTCGGACCTCCTGCAGGTTTTCTGCAGTCTATCCTTGATGCGGACGCAGCTGGCACCAGAGCACCGACGAGTGGTGGCTCCATCCACCAGCAGCTGCCAGAGAGCTGCCACGACGCCCTAGGTGCTTGCCGGGGTGCTTTGCGGTTTTTCTGCAGACGCTAGAGTTTTCTCGGTGGACTGGCTCTTGAGCCCGATTTGCATGTTTTGTATTTCTTGTCCACCGATTGGTGCCAGACTTGTGTGTGTGACCAGTCGTAGCGTCCGGCTTGAGATTCTGCATCTCTAGGTTCAGACGGCGTAGCGTTCTGATTTGTCTGCGCAGAGTTACGGCCAAAATAGTGTTTTTGGGCCGGTTTAAGGACAGACCTTGCACTGCCGCGTGCGACACCTGTCGTGCGCCGCGGCAGGTATTTATACTGTGGACTTGTCATTTGTTATATCTCTCTGCAATTATATTCAGTTTGAGTTTCGTGACACTCTGTTCGTGTCCCAACCCAGACCCTTGCAGTTTTGTCTCTAACTTGTGACTGTTGTCACACGCTGACCTGGCGCTGACGCCTAGTGTCGCGGCAAGTGGTTAGCAAGGTTCTAGGAAACTTCTCAGCGGGTACACCGCGCATGCTGTAGTTGTTGGCAATACCAAGGTGCAGGGTCAAGTTAGCTTCACCACTTAACACTGGCATGGCGGCCTCACGGCAACGACGTGGATGATTGAAAGGAACGTGGTCCATGGCGCTAACCTGACTGCCTGGCAAAAACGTGGACAGTTGGGGCATTGTGGCAAAGCCACCAACAGACGTACAACTTGTAGGAGCGGCCATGGTTGACGTGGAAGCTAGTAGAAGTGGCAACGCCAGACTAATGCAGAGGCACCTGACCTATGCTAGATTTGTGCATGGCAGCCTCGCCACACCCCAAAAAAGGACGACTCGATGGTGCGCCTCGGCCATTGAATGCATCAGGTTAAACATTTGCATTTCAAAGTTCAAAACATGAATTTCCATCCAATTTGTATGAAGCAGAAGGTGCTATAGGATTTCTGAAAAAACGATATTCGACAATATTTGGCATTCACTGACTTTCAATGAAATATTTTAGGGCTCGGCCTCAAAATGCTTGATGAAAATGTGCAAACAAGTCAAATAGGGTTGCGCGCTCCGGGATAGATGTAGGATGTCACCTTCATTGATCACTTGAATGACGCAAAAATCCACACAAGATTTCACTAAGTTTGGCGGTTTATCAAGCACAAGGGAGATCTCATTAACATCCATCTCAGCTCACAAACCGGCAGGACACCTCACAAAGTAGAAAACAACCAGCAAGAGATCTTGGCATGTGTCTCACTCACTCGAAGGAGTTTGGGAGATGGGTCCAATGATTAAGATATCCGCAAAACTTTTCACCAAAGTTTCAATATCCATAAGCTGAATATTGAAGTAGCTCTATACAAAATGCAAAAAAGATGTATTCCCACATCCATCTCGATGGACATGCCCGATGAGACATGAGTCGTCGATCAAGCGAAGCGAGAGGGTTGGTGTTTCATCCCCATTGTAGCAAGAATCAAGATTCAGCAAAAGAGCCATTTTTTCTTTCATTGCGAAACGCAAAAGCCCATTTGTTGACTTAGTTTTTTCTATTTTTTGTGTGGGCATGACCTGTGCCAAAATGAAACCCTATATCCCCCTTTGGGGGCCTTCTTGTATGAGAAATAAAAAGGGCTAATCATTCTATTGCAATTTAGTGGGAACGCCTTTGTGCATGCAAATCACTTTCAAACCCTACCTTGAATTCAATGCAAGTTTTTAAGGTTTTTCTTTTGTGTGGACTCCTACTAACGTTTGTAATAGCGCATCCTAGCAGGTTCCCTTTCAACGCATGAAGAGTCTCAAACCTCCCATGCTAAACACTAGCAAACCATCTTTGTAACAATCTCAAACCCCTCCATGAAGGGGTTTGTCATTGTTTGAAAAAAGAAGCAACGTCATAATTTTGACTCTACATACCATATAGAGGTTGTTGAAGTTAAAAAAATGGTTTCCTTAGGTCACTTGGGTTTTCCCTGAATTTCACTCTAGGGACAATCGTAAGCGAGAACCCTTTCAAGGAAAATTGAATGTTGCAAGTCTCCGGAGGCCCACTCCTGCTCTTACCTCGCCCCTCATTTTCGGTCCATGACAAAAGGGATATAACTCCAAAATCGTGAGTTTACAAGAGTTTTCAAGTTTGGAGAGTCATGATTCATCCTAAGCAAAGTTGAGTTCATTTCTTCCTTGTCAGCGCGAGATTGTCGCGTGCAAGGCAAGATCAACATTTTTGTGCCGACGTCTATCGTGCGCATCACCCTCTTGCTTGTTCGCTCAATCCCTTGTCCCTCGCTCTCGCTAGTAAGGAGTGCCACAAGGGCGAGGGCACAATGCCATGGGCCTCGCCCTCAAGGCCCTTGTGGCCTCTCAGCTACCGATTGAGCCACCATTCTCATTGGCGGCTGGTGGCTTGTAGGCGGATGGCCAGCCGGTCACCTGACCAGCCCTCGGCCATCCAGCTAGTCGGCCGCCAGCCAGCCGGCGGCTAGCGAGTGGTTGGCCACCGGACAGCCCTCGCAATATCGAGGGGTGTGCAAGCCACCCCCTCTCTATTGCGAGGTAGAAGGGCCAAACTGGCAATGCCGTTACACATTTGTAGCACCTTGGGGATATTCTGTAGTAGGACATTGTGGATAAGGCCATGGATAGGGTCCTGGCCACGGCAATGGGTCCAGCCATGGACATAGACAAGCCCATGGCGAGTTTTCCCTACCCTTGAGGGACATTATTGGGGACCACTGTGGGGAAAAGATGGATAAGGATTGTGGGTTCATGTTTTCACATAAGGACTTGAAGCAATTTGAATTTTTGATGAGTTCAAACATCTTGGTTCTTTTCTCATCTCTCATTGAACCACACTTCGCAGTTGTTGATTGCCATTTTCCACCAAACCTTGCATCAGCGGACTAGATGCATGATCAAACATGCTTGATGGTGACGACATAGACCATTGTGCTAGAAATGCGTGGCGTTATGTTTAAAATGAATGTCTTCAAAGTGATGAGCTCAGTCACTTTTGCAAAACCTTTGGCTGACAATCTTGACCCAACCAAATTTAGAAACTGGAAGGTGCTCACCAAATGCACATGTGGCCACAAGATGTGGATGCGAGTGCATAAATCATGGGAGTTGTGGTGTCTGTTGCACCGATTCTCTGTTCACCACAAACTCATTTTCTCGTCATCGAGCCTTTTCACTCTGAGGAATGGAGGCAACAAGATGATGCAACTCTAAGGACACTTCGTTGGTGTGCTCATGAATGTACTGGATGCAAAACAGAGGGGATGACTCCTTTGATAGCCTTGGCTTTACCTGACAGGTGTGCTTGAAGTATGAGCCATTGCATGGCGCACTTGTTCTCGGTCAAAACCATGCGGTACCTGTGATCATTACCTACAAGTAAAACTCTGTTTACAAGGATACACGCAGAGCATAATGATACTCAACCCGTACAACACGATTCTGGGTGATCCCTGGCTTTGCAAAAACAAGGATCTGATGTACTTTGAATCAAAGTGATTGATCCTCTTTATGGGACGGCGTCGCTTTATGCTGATTCCGAGTACGGAGTCAACACTCACACAACTTAAATAACATACCAAATTATTTGCGATGCAGATCAAGAAACATATTGGAGAGAGTTTTTGATACTTCTTGGTTCAATTACATGAATTGGAGGAGAATTTGAAGGAAGACATGCCACAAGAGATCAAGTATTTACTAGTAGAATTCTCGGATGTATTCCAAGGCCCACTGGCGAGACTTCCTGAAAAATGACACATGGGCCACACAATCCCACCACAACCAAAGACGATTCTCCCATGAATACCAATGTGCCACCTTAGTCCGATAAAAAAAGAAGATGCGAACAAAAAATCAAGTGTTACCTAGTGAAAGGATGGATCAACC
>SZWC01012677.1:54763-71040 GCA_023375785.1 Penium margaritaceum | reverse complement strand
GGGGGGGGGGGGGGGGGGGGGGGAGAGAGAGAGAGAGAGAGAGAGAGAGAGAGAGAGAGAGCTAAGTCGGCACAAAATTATTGGTCGTGTATCCCATGCAAATATTTCAGTGATTTCATCACATCAAGAACAAAAACCAAGTTAATCTAAGATAAAATTTAAGTTTATTACATGGAAAACGTGTGCAAAGTGACGACATCAATGTATTACCATCTTTGTTTGGGACCCAGAATGAGAGAACGAGATAAAACCGAACATGGACCTCTAGAGACTCAATGTATTTGAGTCTCCCTACACAGACCGTCGATGATGATTGCTCGTAGAGTGATGAAGAGGAGAAAATCCCTCAAATAAGCCCTAAGTTTGACTTCCAACAACGGTTTTCATAAAGGACATGACAACCGTTATATATACAGACATCCCTCAATATTCTTAAAACTCACAGACTTCTCAACAGAGTTTCTCGGAGATTCACATGGCCAATTGGTATAAGAACATGAAGTCACCGCAACGCAGATTTCTACGTGTCGCTCGTCTTTTTCTTGTCTCTTTTTCTGCAACTGCTACTTGTTCACCATACACGTTTCACTCAGCATAACATGCAGATCACTCACAGGAAGAAGTTGTGGGGCACAACACAATATGGAAACATAGGACACTTGAGGAAAACTATCAGAACTGTTGAGCGCACATATACGAGTGCAAAAATATATATGAGACTTTCTCGAGGTCTTGGATGTTCAGAGTGAGCGGCACGTGTAATGTCACGTCCAGGGTAGCTTCTTTGCGAAACCATGTAGATAAGTTAGGGTGTTTTAAGACCACTGAGATACTCTACATAAAATGTCTAACACTGCCAAGAAATCAACCGAGTAGTATTTTAATAAAGACATGATCCAAGATAGTTATATTGACCTTTGTAGAAAGTGGTCAAAGCTGTTGGAATTTTCTCTACAGGAACACCAAAGGACGAGACACTTAGCTAGAATCCCTGCGAGTCATTGGGGTAAAACCTAGAAGTGTTTCCATAATGAGCTTCAGATTTGAGGAAAAAAATGACCACTTGTGAAATTAAAGGACTCCTATACATCAGGGACCCCATTAAAAGTGACGTCATGTTGGATTATAAAAAGACGAACACCACCTTTTTTTTTCTTTTTTTTTTCACAAAATTATACAAACATCAATGTATTACTCAAAACACCCCACATACCCAACTGTGAACCAAGCGTGACGGTCACACGCCAATCCCTTGGGATAAACCTCCCAACCCTCAACCCCTTGGTGTGTGGGCCAACCCTTGAGATGTCGCACGACCCTCTCCTAGCAGCAACACCGTTGCTAGTGACCGAGGTTCACGCCGTGCGACTCTCCCGGCGGCATTTGCACCAAGGTGCGGTACGGAAGACTTGTAGGATCGAATGGATGTGTGCAAGACGATGCTTGGAGAACAAGGAGAGTTGGGAAAGGAATGAATCTTTAGAATTGATAGATCAGTACAACACAATGTACAGAGTCTCTGGGTAAGATTGGCATGCCTAGAACAACCCCTAGGCTTCCTTATGTACCAGTCCCTATGAGGCAGCTGAATGCTCCTCGGTACTCCGAAGCCCTCTATCAGGTCACAATCATGGAAATAACACATGCATCATGTATTATGCTCCGTGATCTCTCCAATGTATCAAAGAACGACTCAATCCGTGAAGAAACGGCTACGTTATGGGTGTTTGAGTGCTCCACGCGTGACTGCCGCTGGCAGCACCGCCAACGGGGGTCACGGCCGCCCGAAGCGCCCTTGCTTGCGAATGCAGCTCCAGCCACCATCTCGAAGCGCCCATGGACTCCAATGAAACTTGCCTCATTGGCTAAGCATCCATCCAGGGGTGCTTTGGCTGTAGTCGACGAGAAAGTCGCTCCGCCGTGCGCGGGGTCGAACTGGTACGTCTCCTGTTTTCTAGAGGTGAGCCTCCCACCTTTGCACGGCCGTATCTTTCTCTTCCCTGCACCGAATGACCCGGTTCTTGGGTCGATTTCGTACGGTTTTTCACGTAGAATAAAATGAGATATCAAAACATGCATCTGACCTCAGCATGATGACGTAATCACCACCTCGACTGGCGGCTCCCATAACATCACCCCCCCCTCCGAGGAAGCACCGTCCCGGTGCGATCCTGGTACGCTCGGAGGACCGTATTGACAGCACCACCCCTGTGGAAGTCAGCTTTGGGGATCCAGCAGTTGTGCTCAGGCTAACAGCCGATCCATTGCACCAGGTATTGCCACTCGTTATCGCACTGACGGTACCGAGCCCTCCGTAACTTGACTCTTTGGTACGTGTCACAGCTCTCCACGTACTCCTTGCAATTTGTTCCTATCGTTACCCACTAAAATTGGCGTGCAAACATCTTGAAGTTCTTATTGTGGTCAAAATGACCACTGTAGTGCGAGTCGTGCGCCTCTTCCAACAGCGCTTACCGCAACGACGCACTCCGCGGTACCACAATCGGGTTCCCCTTCTCACGCCGCCAATACTGGCCGTCCCACTTGTACCCCTTCACCGTACTCCTGGCAAAGTCTTGGTCCTCCGTATGCCCGTGCACATACAGGGTGCGAATGATTGGAGATCCTGCCAGCACCGTGATCGCATGCACGCCCAAGTCCGGGCGATGCGAAAGCGAGTCCGCTGGATTGATCATCCCTGGTTTGTATTGGATCTCGTAGTCAAAGCCGCCCTCCAGCAGCTCCATCCACGGTTCTTGACGACGATTCAGGTTTGGCTGTGTCTTGAGGTACTTGAGCGCGTAATGGTCCGTATGCTTCACACACCGCCGCGCCTCAAGGTAGCACCTCCACTGCTTGAAGGCCTGGTCCACCGCTCGCATCTATTTCTCGTAAATCGGGTAGTTGAGCTCAACCCCTTTCAGCTTCTTGAAGTAGTACGCAAAAGGCTGCATCCCCTTCCCTTGGTCCTGTATCAGCACCCCGCCAATCGCATAGTCGCTTGCATTCGTTGCCAACACGTACTCCTTGCTCGTGTCCAGATGCACCAACACTGAGGCTTGACACATGGCAACCTTCATTGCGTAGAAGGCTTGCCCCTCCTTCGTACCCTACTCCCATTGGTACCCCTTCATGAGCAAGTCTGTCAAGGATGCTCCCATGGCTGCGTGCTCCTGGATAAACCTCCGGTAGTAGTTTGTAAAACCCAGAAAAACCTGGATGTCACGCACGCACACTGGCTCTGGCCACTCCTTCACTGCTTCCACCTTTTTTGGGTCCATGCGGATCCCCTTCCCGCTAACAATGTGCCCAAGGAACTCCACCTCTTGCTTGGAAAATTCACAATTGTTGAGTTTGGCAAACAACCGCTCCTTTCTCAGCACTTCCATCACCGTCTGCAGGTGCTCTTGGTGCTCCTCCATCGTCCGCGAGTAGACAAGGATGTCGTCTAGGAAAATGACCATGAACTAGTCCAAGTAGGGGTGGAACACCCGTTTCATCAATGTCATGAACGTAGCAGGAGTATTTGTTAGCCCAAAAGGCATCACGAGATACTCAACGTGTCCATAGCGCGTCCGAAATGTGGTTTTTTCCACATCCTCCTCCACAATGCGGATTTGGTGATACCCCGACCTCAGGTCCAGTTTGCTGAAGATGCACGCGCCTCGAAGCTGGTCGAACAACTCCTCGGCCCGTGGCAACGGGTAGCGATTCTCAGCGTGATGTTGTTGAGAGTCCGGTAGTCCACGCATATCCCTAGGTCTCCTGATTTCTTCTTGACGAACAGCACCCACGCTGCGTACGGAGACACCAACGGCCGAATGAAGCCTTGGTCCACCAACTCCCCCAACTGCTTCTTGAGCTCTGCAAGCTCCGCGTCGCTCATGCGGTTGTAAGACCGCACTGTTGGTGAGGAACCTGGTACCACCTCGATCTTGTGGTCGATGTCACGTCGCGGTGGCAGCCCCTTTGGTAACTCCTCTGGAAAAACGTCCTCGAACTCCTTGAGTACCTCTCCAACACCGGGAGGCAACTCTGGAGCTCCCACTTCTTCTACTGGCTGCCCCCCCTGCTGCTTCAACCACTGCAATCTGCTACTCTGCTGCTTGTTGTGGCCGCACCCATGCCAAGTAAACTTGACCACCCTTGCGCTTTCATCGTTTCAGCTATTACAAGTTGATGACGCGCAGCTGCTTCCCTGCTTCTGCCACTTCCGACTCCTTCCCCTCACTCCGCCACAACGGCAAAGTGAGATTTTTCCCGCCCGCCTTCATGACCACCCGGTTGTACCTCCAATCCACCTCTGGATTCCAGGCGTGCAACCAATCCCGGCTGATCAAGCAATCGTAATCATCCATAGGGCAAGTGTGGAACTCCATGTCGTACACCAACTCACCCATATGGACCTTGTGCTTGACGAGAGGCCTGCCGCACTCCACCACTCCGGACACCTGCCGCGCCTTGGCCGACGTCCCCGGCTGACGTGTGAGCTCCAACCTCGTCGCCAACTTGTCATTGAAGAAGCTATGGCTCGCGCCACCATCTAGCAGATCACGTAGCTTCCTCCGACCCTTAAAACTCCCCTCCGGAATCTCAAGAACCAGCTCCAGAATGATCCCTGGAAACTACCGGGTCTCACCTTCATTCCACAATAGCACTTGAGGTAGCTCCTTTAATTGACAAAAGCCTTTCAGGGCTGGTGCTGTCCCTTGCGGATGAAATACTTGCAACATTAGGTCGTCCCCTCCTCACTGCTGCTACCTGTTTCCCTGCTGTGTCTTGGGCTTGGGACAATCCCGCTTGCCATGACCCTCCTCACCACAAGCCCAGCACTTGCCTCTCGGTCCTTGCTGTCCGCCTGCGCCCCGCTGCCCGGCTTGGATCGCATCCACCTCCATGGGCACAGCATGACCCGACTGCTCCACCCATGGTTGTGTTGCATAGCTGGTCTGGCGCGCATTGTAGCTTACCGCGTCGATGCGCTCCGCCGCCGAGACCAACTCCGCAAAGGTCCGCAACCCGAGCACCACGAGTTCACATTGGACGTGCGGCTTCAGGCCGTCTTGGTAGTGGTCGTACGCCTTAGCATCTGAGAGGTCGTCGATTTGTGCCGCCAAAGCCACAAAGTGTGTAGTGTAGTCCTGGACCGATCCGCCTTGCTTAAAGTAATTGATCATGTCACATGCGACCCGGCTGCCGTTGAGGAGGTTGAAACGCGCCTGCAACATCGTCTCAAACTGCTCCCACATCTCTGGCTTCTCCGTCAACGCCCGCGCACCAAGCTGCACTTCCCGCCCCAGCGGTAGACTCAACAGTGGCTGAAGTTGTGCCCCGCCCCCCAGCCCGTCCGGCAATCCAGCGGCGTTCCGCCGGCACAATGCCGACCACCACTGTAGTGACATTCCCCAGAGCAGCGTAGGTGTGTACTCCAGTCTCTTAGCATCTTCGCCCACGGGAATGCCCAACACCGTGTAGTACGAGTTCACTGTGAAGAGCCATTCGTGCACACTGCCCTCGCCGGTGTAAAAATCCGGCTCCTTCGGCTTGGGCCGCCGAAAGGCACGTGCGGATGCCAATGCGACACCCTCCAAAGCACTACTCCCTTGGTCGACGTACCTCGCCTCAACCTCTGCTCGCAGCTGCTGGTTCTCTTAGCGCAACTCGTCGAGAGCACGCCGGATCTCCTCCATGAGGTAGGCCTGATTGTATGCCGTGGCTGCCATGTTTCCGGTTGGGAAGAAAAATACTGGCCAAATGCAGTTGTGGCAGATCTGTTGCCTCCCTTGGGTCCGCGCAAAGCCAAGCGAATGTCCACGGGCTCTGATACCAAAAGTGAACCCAAGGGCACCCGGCATGACGGTCACACGCCGAGCCCTTGGGATAAACCTCCCAATCCTTGACCCCTTGGTGTGCGGGCCAACCCTTGAGATATCGCACGACCCTCTCCTAGCAGCAAGACCGCTGCTAGTGACTGAGGTTCCCGCCGTGCGACTCTCCCGATGGCGTTTACACCACGGTGCATTGCGGAAGACTTGTAGGATCGAATGGACGTGTGCAAGGTGATGCTTGGAGAAAAAGGAGAGTTGGGCAAGGAATGAATCCTTAGACTTGATAGATCAGTACAATACAATGTACAGAGTCTCTGGGAAAGTTCGGCATGCCTAGAACAACCCCTAGGCTTCCTTATGTACCAGTCCGTATGAGGTAGCCGAACGCTCCTCGGTGCTCTGAAGCCCTCTATCAGGCCGCAATCATGCAAATAACATATGTATCATATAGTACGCACTGTGAGTTCTCCAACGGACCAAAGAACGCCTCTATCCATGAAGAAACGGCTACGTTATGGCCATTTGAGTGCTCCACGCGTGACTGCCGCTGGCAGTACCGCCAGTAGGGGTCATGGCCGCCCGAAGCGTCCTTGCTTGCGAATGCAGCTCCAGCCGCCATCCCAAAGTGCCCATGGACTCCAATGAAACTTGTCTCATAGGCTAAGCATCCATCCAGGGGCGCTTCGGCTGCAGTGGGCGAGAAAGTCGCTCTGCCATGCGCGGGGTCGAACTGGTACGTCTACTGTTTTCTAGAGGTGAGCCTCCCACCTTTGCACGGCCGTATCTTTCTCGTCCCTGCACCGAATGACCCAGTTCTTGAGTCGCTTTCGCTCGGTTTTTCACTTAGAATACAATGGGACCATCAAAACATGCATCTGACCTCAGCATGATGACGTAATCACCGCCTCGACCGGCGGCTCCCATAACACCAACTGACGTCGAAACCCTCACGCCAAAAACAATGAGAACACGATTCGGGTTTTGCACGCAAAGCGTGCATATAGTTACATAGTAATAGCAAAAGAATCTACATGTTTATCTCGTGAGAAAATATGATCAAATTTCTTTTTTTTACCACATAATGAAGGAATTCCATGAGTTTGGCCATGTATGAAGGTTTAATGTGGCATTCCCTAGAAATGTTGGCCAATCTTACAGGTTTTCCATGCCAAAATCGTAGGCTACATAATCACATTTTCATGTTGAAATTTCAAGTGAAAATATTTTCCATGTCTAAGATTTTACAGACTTTATTTCGCATGGAATGACCACAATCACATATGAACCTCCCTTGTATGTGTAGCCAAGACCAGCTCTTTTGCTAGTCTAGCACGGCTGGGTCCAATCCCTATTGACCACGGGGATTGGACCCAACCGTAATGTCCATGTCTTCCCAATTGGCATAGCTTGGTGGATTACGTGACGTCCGGTTCATTGTTTATAAGAAAGTCGCAGGATTTGCAGTCCGACTGTCCGATTCTGACACCCGCCAGAATCTTTGCTCCGTCATTGATGGACCCGTAAAAAAATGACCGATCCAACAATCACGATTTTCTTTCAACATCGTTCGGCCACAAAAATATTGAAATAGGTTACTATGTAACCCAAAAAGGATCTCCATGCCACATCCCATGCGGCGTTCATGTTTTGACGTAACGAGTAGGGACACAAGCCATCACAAACCCCTTTCATTGACAAATTTGTGATTGATTTTTATGTACAGGGAATTTGTGTGGGGGGGTTCAATACTCTTTATGTGTTGAAAGGGAACCTACTGGACCCCACAGTAGCGAGGCCAGGAAGGTGCTTGCGCAAAGATGAAGTAATCAAATTGTAATGTTGTTTGGGATATGGTTCAATGGTAGCTTGCATACAAGAATGGAGATTACGTATAGTAAAACAATACGTTTGAAGGTGGCATTTTCACTCTATCACAATCAACTGATGCAAGACTTTGTGTTTCACACAGGCCTCATTCATAAAAAATGGAAAATCCTAAATCGTTATAAGAGGTTTGTACATAAAAAAAAAGGAAAAGAAAAGGGGGGTTTTGCTTGATCATGATCTTGCAACGGAGCGATGTCTCCTTGACCTTTTTTTGCTTGGAGGTCAATGCATGCGAGAATCGAGCATGATTTTGCATTGGGAATATGTGAAATCTTATTGACACTACTGGGCATATCAGTGTCATACTTTGCATCCGTATGGTATCGCAGTATAGAGGCCATTGCATGATCTAGGCCAGTGCTCGCAAAAATATCTGCTGATCCGCTGATCGAAGTCTCATAGGTTGTCTTAGTAGCATCAAAACCATCATATCCAACACAGGAACTATTGTTGTAGAAGCTAGTGTAGCGGTCATAAGGATTTGTTGTCTTGTGGCCATTACATCCTTGTGGGTGTCTGTCCTCTAGACCCTTACCACTACCGTCATTACCTTGCTCTTCATACTTCTTCCAAGATAGCCGCGAGATAATTGTGCTGTGTTACTTTTCTTGACTTGTTTTTTTTAAGTTATCTTCTATACATGCATTATCTTGAGGGTGTCTCTGCAATGGTGCATTCTCAAGGGTCCTGGTCTCCGCTCGTGTCCGTGGAAGCAGGTGTATCTGCTGCTGACATGGTCACTACGTGACCCGCCCATGTGGCACTAGAGGATGTCTATCACGCATGCACCACCTGAAGGCCATCTGTGATCCAGTCAAGTGACTTGTGGCACTCTATGTAGCGGTGAGTGTCCCGAAGTTGTATCAGTGGACAGAACGTGTACTGTCACTAGTCGCCAATCATGGCTACTTCTTTCCATTACTACTTCCCTTCTTTCCCTTCTACCCCTATGTGGTTGTTGTAACACACTGATCTTGACTAGGCATGGAAGAGGGAGAGGAGGAGGAATTGATAGAGGTAGGAATGGAGATGAACAGAATCACAGGTGTCAGAGGAGTCACAATCATTTTCGCAGGACACATCTCTATGCCCAAGGGAGGAGCTGAAGGGACTCTGACATCTCGGAGAGCGTCACACAATCAAAGCCAGAGAAAAGGCTAGCGTGCTCCATATGCAGCCCTAGCTTGACGGTGTCGAGGACCCATAGTGCACCTCACCACCAGTACCAATCAGTGTGTAAATGCACATGGCACACCTCAAGTAGTCAGCTTCAAATCCGACCATCCTCACGAAGGGAGTGAAAATTGTGAAGAAATCTCGGCCTTGTCGTATGGGTCTTTGTAGCAGATAGCATCAAGGCAAGCTCTCAGCCTGGGTGAGGATCCGTCCCCGTCAGAGTCCTTGCTGAGCCCAAGAAGGGGAAAAACTTAACTGTCTCGTGTGGCATAGTGTGAAGAAGGCTGTGCATTGCTCTCGCTCCTGTTTGGACCTAGCAAGCATCAACAGTGTGGTAATGACTATGATAGTAGGGCTGCATGCCCTCCTCGTCAGCCACAACTGAAATTGGACCTCCCAGTTTTCAAAGCCCGCCTCGTAGCGGGGTAGGGGATTCTCAAAGTCCGTCGGCTGCCACTTTGTAGGGAGGACAAAATCAGGCTTCGGTGGAGATTCATACGGTATGAGAAGGTCGTCTTCAAGGAAAGGACCTTCAAAATAGAAACCAGCCGTCTTCCTAGTGGAGCACTAAAACCCTGGTTGCACTTGTGTGTCAGGCTACGATCCTAGTTGCACATGACAAAGCTGCTCCTCAAGAACATAAATCTCACTTGCATGTGGATCGGCGACTGTATCCTCCATATCCTCGGTGTCATCTTGGTTAGGAGGATGCCACTATCTGGCAGAAACATGCAAGATGGATTACCCAACCGATGGTGTTCCTCTAGTAGCTCCACCTGGGATCTACTGTAATACCCTTTAGCGTCCCCAAAGTAGGTCACATATCTCTTGAAGCACATCCCTTTGGGCCTACTACTATCGGCATATTTCATATTGTGGTTAAAGGTCATCGATTGCTTGCAATCGGGGGCTCATCATACCTGACACAAAGGAAGTTGAAGGTGTTGTGATGTGAGCCGTTCCCATTCGTACATTCAATTGAGTGTGACCACTCGGCAGTTTCCATACACGTGTAGATCCCCATGTTGACTTCGACTTGGCGACTTTGGGCCTAAAGTCGAAGTCGCAAAGTCGTCCACGTCGACTTAGAGTCTTAAACGACTTTTCAGGTGGAAAAACCTGGGTTCTAGGGTGGAAGAGAGGGGGTCAAGAAACGATGTTTTTTTGGAAAAGGAAAAAAACCCCAGCCAGTCTCGCTCGACACAGCGCCATAAATAGGCATCGGCGTTGTGCTGGCCGGTGTATTTTTGGCCTTTTGCCAGATTCCATCCAGGGCAGCATCCATGCTGGCACGAGGCATGGACGAGGACGGCTGTATGGTTGGCCTCAGGCTGCTATCATACAGCACATGAAGGATCAACCAATCAAAGCTCTTTGTCGACTCGAACGAGGTTAATCCACCAATGAGGGTCATTCAAACACCTCATGCATGCGACACGCTTTGAGGTCTGAGAAATATCCAATGCGGTCTGTCCAGGTTCCTCCCCCCCCCNGTCTCTCGGTTCATCCTGAGGCTCCTCGCAGGAGCCTCAGTTAGCCACGATGCCGCGTGAGGCGAGAGCCTCCGCCGTTACAGCAGTCATGCCCCGTTCCTCTCAAGACCCATCAGTCCCAAGACCGCTGCACGGTGAACTGCTCGTGAAGGCGCTGTCCAAGTACTTTCGGCCATGCCCAACTGCTGGTGGCTACCCTGGGTTCCAGTGCGGAGCCTGTGGCACCTCCTACTCTGGGGGGAGTGACCGCATGCGCGGCCACTATGGAGCTCCTGTCGGAAACGTCATCAAGTGCAAGGTGGCACCGGCTGCTGCTCGTGCCCTGATGGGCCTGCCGCCACTTCCCAATCCGCCTGAAGGGTTCTTTCCTGCCGACCCGGTGCTCTACCTAGGTGAGGGACCGTCGTGGGGCACCAAAGATAAGCCTGTGAACTGGGCTGGGATGGTTGCTGAGCGTAAGAGGGCGGAGGCTCGTGCTGCGGCTGGACTGGTGGAGAGTGAGGAAGGGGGAGGGGAGGCTGCGGGAGGGGAGGCTACGGGGGATGATGCTTCTTCCGGAGTGAAAACTCCGCCTGCTGTTGCTCTTCTTCGTAGTGGGCCGGTGGTTTCCGCAACTTCATTGAGCAACGCGCGCCAAACCAGCATGAAGGACCACCTCGACAACAAGGCCAATGCAGATTGCCAGAAGGCTGTGGTGAAAGTGATGGCCAAGGCAGCCCTCCCCATTTCTTTCTGCCGGGAGAGGGTGCTTTTGAAACTGGTTGAGAGTGCCAGACGCACCAACGCCAGCTTCAGGTTGCCATCCTGCGACCCCGTGGTTGCAACCATTCTTCCGGCCTTGGACAAGGAGCTCGGTGAGCTAGAGGCACCTCTACAGGCTGGTTGGGAGATCTATGGGGTGTCTTTGGGCGTTGATGAATGGTCAGAAATACAGATTCGGCCGATTTACTCGGCCATGGCCAGCAATGCTGAGGGAACCTGCCACCTTTTCTCCCGTGATGCCACAGGTCTTGTCCGTGATGCTAATCACGTTGCAGCTGTGACTAACCAGGCTATTCAAGCTGTCGGTGCCGCAAATGTGGTGATGGTGATCACGGACAACGCATCGACAAACAAGAAAGCATACAAGGCCCTCTGTGCTAAGTATCCCTCCATCTTTTTCTGCAGCTGTGTGGCACACAGCATTGATCTGGTCCTCAAGGACCTTGCAAAGACTGAGTGGGGGGAGATTCTTGTTGGGAAGGTGGAGAAGATTGTTTCATTCATCCGGAACAAAGACATTTTGAGGTCTTAGATGAAGAAGGAGAGTGGGGGGAAGATTGTGCTGCCATCCTGTGCCACTCGCTTTGCCTCCGTGCATCCTAAGTTCCGTCGCTTGTTGGAGATGAGGGAGACATTGGAGAAGATGGTGGGCTCAGAGACATGGAAGGAGGTGGGCAGAACAAGGGATGCAGGTTTTCGTGCAAGGAAAAAAAGAAGTCCGCAGGCTTGTGCGCTCTGGAGTGTTTTAGCTACAGGTGAAAGCCTTTATGCGCCTGATGACGCCGCTGGTGATGGCCCTCCGCAAGGCTGACGCGCATGGTGGTACTTCTGGCATCATCTATGAGGCGCTACTCGATGCCACAGTGCAGATTCGTACGCTCGGCCTTGCAAGGGGACGCCACCGTGCTGCTGTCAACCCTGCATGGGTGAAGTATGCCATGGAGCGGCTGAGCTGGCGCTGGACAAACCAGATGAACTGCCCCGTGTTTGCAGCTGCACGCCGCATTCACCCTCAACATTTTGGCCATAAATTTGATGCAGATGAGAAAACGGTTGAGGCTTGGAATTCTGTGGTCTCTGCTCTTGTGCCCGAAGCTGAACAGGTTGCACTAGAGGACGAGTTGGAGGCTTTCAGCAGTGGCAGGGTGACTGTGGAAGCGGATCCCGAGCACCTGAAGGATGTGGAGAAGGCCAGGGTAGCTGTTGTGAGGGTGGGACTGGGGAAGTGGCAGCTTTCAGGTGGCACGCACGGCATATGACCAGGATGCCTGCACTGCGCAACCTCGCCATGCGCATCCTCGCACAACCCTGTAGCTCGTCTGACAATGAGCGGTGCTTTAGTAAGAACGAGCTGATCTAGACAGCTCGTCGTAACCGCTTGAGCACAAAGACCCTGGAGCTCCTAGTGCGTATGAACGTGAGCCTCACACGCATGTACGGCAAGGTGAAAGGGAAGAAGCTTTCAGCTGACATTCAGAAGCTAGTAGAGGAGGAGGTAGAAGAGAGTGGAAGTGAGATAGATGGGGACATAGCAGTAGAAGGAGAGGAGGTGCAGTGGGATCCGGCCATTGTTGAAGCGGCACTTAGCGATGAGGAAGCTGCAGATGGTGGTGGTGGGGCTGGTGGGGCAGGTGGTGCAGGAGCTGGTGCAGCAGATGGTGGAGAAGGAGGTGGTGCAGAAGGTGGTACAGGAAGTGGTGCTGGAGCTAGGGTAGCTGCAGGTACAGGTGGTGTAACAGGAGTTGAAGCAGGAGAGGATGGACTGGATGATGAGGACGACAGTGATGAAGAAGTAGACGAGGAAGAGGAGGATGGGGATGACACTTAAGAGGAGGATAAAGAGGATGGAGAGGGTTCACAAGATGTGGAAGAAGTGAGTAGATTCCTCAAGCAAGGAGTCAGGAAGCGCAAGGATGTGGAGGTGGAGCTACAGGTGGCTACGCCACCAAACTCTTCCAGGGATGCACGTGTTACAGGTCACAGACCTGCAGGAGGGTCACGCCCAAAGCGTACCTGTGTGACCAACCGTGGCTAGTGAGACAATGGAGTTGTACGGCTAGTGTTGCGCAACAACTTCCTCTTTTGATGACAGAAATATATGTTCCTCAATGAATTTTTTTTCCCTAATGCATCTTCTACATTGCATGAAAGTTGCATGAAGTGTTTCTCTGCTCATGAATGTTTCAACCAGTGAATGATTGCATTGATGCGAAAGGAAGAAACCAAATTGATACATCACATGAGAGTCCAGGATTTGGTGTTCCATGGCTGGTTTTAGCATAGGTTGACACGGCTATATTGGCCATGTAGTTCAGGCTTAGAAGGCTAAGTATAGAAAGCCATGACTGAAAGTGTATGTTGAAATATGTTAGTGTAGGTATGTGGTGTTTTCAGTTGCCAGAACTAGGTTTTTGACCAAACTAGTCGCAGAAATGGACTCAACACCCCAAATCTATCTATTTTGGACCTGGACCAAAACCGACTTCCGACTTGGGGATCCAGGATGCCGACTTTCGACTTTAGACTTTCGACTTGGGGGCCGACTTCGACTCCCCTAAGGCAACATGGGTAGATCCGTGATGTGTACCCAGCTAGCACCGGAGCACCGTCGGGTGGTGATCAACCGATCCGCAACTGCATGGCACCTGCTATTCAAGAGACTTGCTGGGGGCACACTCCCCTTTTTGTGCAGCCTCTAGAGTGTCCTCGGTGGACCATTTGTGAGCTCGATTTGCATGTTCTTGCATTGTGTGTCCACCGGTCCATATTGGACTTGTGCATGTGTGCAGTCATTGCGTCCGGCTCAAGACTTTGCATCCATTGGCTTAGACAGTTATGCATTGGTATTCATGTGTACTGACTTATAACCAAAATAGTGGTTTTGGGTCAGATTTAAGGCCAAACTGACCCTGCCATGTGTGTCGCATGCCGTGCGTCACGACAACTATTCATTATGTGTGATTGTTAGTTGTCATTCCTCCCTGCCCATTTCAGGTTTTGAAGCTTCCGGAACAAGGCATGTCTCTCCTAGCCAAACCCTTGCTATTCTTGCACTTGCCTTGCATGCTAGTGCATCACATGATTAGACTGCGTTGCTACGTCAGCGACAGTAGAGCTAGGAAGCTTCCAAAGATCTTCTTAGAAGGGTCTGTCGGCTCCATTGTTTGGCGCCATGTGTGCCGCTCTGTTTGGGTTGGGACTCTAAAGTCATCATTAAGGTTTCTTGACGAGTTGAAACGTTGAAAAACAATGAGGTCCCGGCCAGAAATTTGGCTAAGGCAAGGATGACGTCAGCAGTCCCTCTACTGAGGTCAACAAGGGGCTACTGATGTCAGCAGACAGGATGTTGAAGTCAGCATGCTTGGAACCTGCTGATGCTCCTGTGGAAGCTCCGCTTTGTCCTCTTTTTCTCGCTATGCGGCTTCCGCACAACTTCTTACGCCACGAATGGGAGGGATGACCTCTTCACCCCAACTCGTAGCAGTTGCTGCTATGGCTATGAAGCAGCATAGCTGTGATGGCAGCCGCATCTCACACCGCTGCAATGCACAAGAACACAATGTTATTGCAAAGTGCAACTGCTACTATAGCTATTGCTGCTGCTGCTGCTGCTGCTGCTACTACTACTACTACTACTACTACTACTACTACTATTACTACTACTACTACTACTACTACTACTACTACTACTACTACTACTACTACTACTACTACTACTACTACTACTACTACAACTACTACTATAACTGTAGAATTGTTACTGGTGCTACGCTCCCTCTTCTGCTATGTAGGTGATGCTACTGCCGCTATGGCATTGCTGTTGCTCTCTGCTCCACCATCCCGCTTCTGCTGGTGTCACGCTGCTAGTGCTACACTTATGCTACATCTGCTACTGTTCCTGATGATGCACTGCCACGCTACAACTGCTACTATGTGGCTGCCACGGAGCTGCCACACTTCTCCTGCTCATGCTCTTTGTTGTTGCTGCTGCCACGATTGCAGTGCTGTAATAGTGTGGCCATCGGTGTTGTAACTTTGCTGCACCAACCCTGGTCCCACACTGATGCTATTATTGTGGCAGTTGCAGTGATTATGCTGCTGTTGCCAATGCCACTGTCCAGTCATGGTGGTGGCATGGTGATGCCACTGCCGTAGACGTCACGGTGGTGTATGTACAGCTGCTGAATACTACGGCGGGTCAACTGGACGTGGCGTGGCCTCCTAGGATCTTGGGTGTAGCGGTGACTCTCATTGTTGGCGTTAGTGTTGCGTCTCTACTGCACAACTCAGCGATAAAAGTCTCAATGCTCTGATACCATAAGAATATACCTTAAAGCTTCCTATCTCTATTGTTGCTGACGTGACAATGCAGCCTCGTCACGTGAAACACTAGCATGCAAGGCAAGTGCAAGTATAGCAAGGGTTTGGCTAGAAGGGACGCGCATATTCTCATAAGCTTTAGTAACTTCAATGTGCAAAGAGGAACGACTGACCAGCGTACATGTCGTAGCGCATGGCGGATGACACACGCGGCAAGGTGAATTTGTCGTAAAACTCGGCCCAAAACCAGTGTTTTGGCCGCAACTCAGTGGAGATGCATTGGAATGTAAAACGCTATGAATCTATGGATGCAGCGTATCGAGCCGAAGGCAACGGCTGGAAACGTGCATGAGTCTCACATTGATTGGTGGACACACAATGCAAAACCTATAGATTTCGGGCCCAAGGTCAATCCACCGAGAAAAGTTGAGAGGTTATAGAAAATGGGAGAGTGCCCGAGGAAGTTTCGGAGCACCGTGGCAGCTGTCCTGCACTTGCAAATGTGTGGATGACTTCTTGACGGATCTTTGGGGTCAGCTGGGTTTGCATCAGGGATTTGCACGTGCGTGGACATGGCCAAGTGGTCACAGTCAACAGTATGTACAGACAGGAATGACTTACATCACAATAATACGCTCATGGATGATGTGGCCCATTTCATTCCATGGCATGCATTCTAGAGTGTTTTGTACCTTGGTTACTCATCGACGAAGGTCATGCTGCTAATGTGTCGCGCGAGATCGAAAGATCGAGATGATAATCTCGTATTGCAGTATTCTTCTCTCTCTCTCTCTCTCTCTCTCTCTCTCTC
>SZWC01012676.1:50844-66754 GCA_023375785.1 Penium margaritaceum | reverse complement strand
CTTTCTTGATCTTTCAGTCTTGCAACAACACTCTCTCTCTCTCCCCCTCCTCTCAGTTTCAAATTTGCCCTGCCGTGACCTGAATCCTCTGCTGCACTAGAAGATGGCTTCCAACTTGGGTGAATTCCCACTCGTCCTAGTTGCCGGAGGAGAGAACAACGGCGCATCTACATCTACCGCTACTACTTCTACCGCTACTACCAACAACGAAACTTCACGCAAACGACAAGCGACGGAACGCCGCACGATGGATGTTGAAGATCCCATCGAAGCCGCCGATGATGCGGTCGCCCTCGCTGCAGTCAACCCGCGGCGTGGTCTTCTCATGCTCGGCGCTGGTCCCAGCACTTCTGCCAACGTCGCCAGCACCTGTGGTCATGCCGCATCTGCAGATGCAACTGCTGCCGCCCAACGTCAGGCCGCAGCTGAAGCACAAGCTGCAACAGCCGCCGCCCAACATCAGGCCACGGCCGCAGCACAAGCAGCAGAAGCAGCAAACCAGCGGGGTGCTGCGGCTGCAAATCAACATGCGGCCAACGCAGCAGCTGCTGCATCACATGCTGCATCCATTGCAGCCGCAGCTGAAGCAGAAGCCTTCCGTCGCTTTGGTCCTCTCTTTAACATCGCCCCCGGCCTTGGTGTTACAAGTTCACAACAAGACACCGGTCCCCACGGAGGGAACCCCCGAGTCCTCGCCACGCAGGACCCCACCGCCATCCCCATCACCATGGATGGCGGCTCACCACCACAAGAATTCTTGGAGGTGGAAACGGCGTTTCTTGCTGAAGCGGAGCAACTCATCAAGGACGTGGCAAGTCTGGACTATACCATTGCTAAACTCAAGAAATTGCTTGAGGATGGCCGTTTTGCCAATTTTGTGAAGTGCAAGACGCTGGGGTTCACTTTACTACGCCCGGGAGAGGTAGCCCTTGAAGCCACATGGTCGCAGACCATGCACGACGAGTGTGTGGCGTACATGAAGAGGCAGCACACACACACGTCATCAACGGCAAACTCGCTGAGAGAACGGCTACCCTGAACGGCCTCCTCAGCCTCAAAACTCGCATGGGACAGCAGCTTGACATTCTTTGCCGCCCCAACGGAGCCTCCATTGCAGAAGTATATGACAGTACCCCCTTCTGCAAAGCTTGGAAGGACAAACTCCTTGCCGGCATTGATGACAAGATCAAGAAAATCATTGGTCTTGACGACGTCAAGCGTGCTAAGGCAGCCCGCCAGGCCGAAGATGAACGTATCCGCAAAGCCACTGCGGATGCAAGAACGGAGGCCAGGGCAACAGACCCCACACTTCGCGAGACCATCAAGGAGGAGGTTGCTTCATGCACGCAAAGCCTTGCGGCTCAACTCAGTCGGCTGGAACAAAAACTGGACCAGCTGAACGCTTCACCCCCTCCTCCGGCTGCCAACACCTCTATCAACATCCCCAACTCCAACTCAAAAAGGAGAAACAAGAAAGCCAACAATCAGCCCCAGCCTCCACTGCTCCCTACCCCACAGGGTCAGCAGCCACTGCAGCAGCAACAGCAGCAGCCACGGCAGCAGCAGAGGCAGCAGCAGCAGCAACAGCAGCAGCAGCAGCAGCAGCAGCAGCAGCAGCAGCAGGGCAACTCCAAGAACCAGGGCCCAAAAAACGGGCCAAGACAAGGCTACGCCCGCGGAAAAGAAAGGAGCTCCTAGAGGGCTCCATTGAAGATTATGCACTCCAACAACTTCTTGACAAACCGTTATCGTTCTTCACGAACCGGATCACGAATCAAGGAGTGCATAATCTGTCGGCAAGAGATTTGACTGCCGACGAGAAAGCTTTGTTGGGACTTGGCCTGAATTTTGTCTTTCGCCCCAAACCCTTCACTTTAACGGAGATCCTACCCAGCTTTGATGATCTTCTCCGGCGATTTCGGCTGCTTTGGTGTTTCAGAGAAGAGGAGGACAAATCTGTCCCTAAGTTCCGCATCCCCAACCCCGATTGGCAGCCACCTCGGGCGCCACCGGAAGTGGAGGATGAATGCTCTTTTCTGATCTCAGACGTCACCAACGCCTACACCATTTCAACGGCACCTCGCAGAGCTCGTATGCCGACACGTTTCTTCACCGCCCTCAAAAGTTTGAAGAACGACAGCACCATCGTCATCAAACCTGCAGACAAGAACCTCGGTATCGTCATAATGGATCGCAGCAGTTACATCTCCGAGTGTTGATTACACTTGGACGATCCCTCCACCTATCAAAGGGAGGACTGCAACGTGAAGAGAATCAAGGAGGAACTTCTGGACATTCAAGCCAGATTCCGGAGCTCTAACCTCATTCCCAGCTCCATCTGGAAGTTCTTCCTCCACCCCCCCAAGAACGGTTGGCAGCCCGCGGCCTTCGACGTCATCATGAAGGTCCACAAGAGCCCACCAGTGGGTCGACCAATCGCGGCATCCCATTCTTGGATCACCACCAATGTGTCCAAATGGCTGGACTCCGAGCTACAGCCCGTTGTCCAGAGTCAGCCCACCTTCCTCAAGGACAGTATTTCCCTCCTCCTTGAGTTGGAAAGGCTCCCCATCCCACAGGACACTCTGCTGGCCACCTACGACGTCACATCTCTGTACCCAAGCATCCCAATCAGAAGGGCTCTTTCCTACATTGAGGAGCTCTTGACACAAGCACGGCACCCCAAAGCTGACTTGGTCCTCCAACTGTTAGCATGGGTGATGCGTAACTGCTTTGTGGAATTTCTGGGTTGCACTTATCGGCAGGTCAAAGGCACCGCAATGGGCACCCCCACCGCACCTGCCTTTGCTATTCTCTTCATGAGTTACCTCGACCGAGAACTTCACCGCCTCACACCGTTTCAACCCGTGCTCCACAAGCGCTACATTAATGACGGTCTACTCCTGTGGACAGGTTCAAAGGCGGAACTCCTCTCTTTCCTCACCACCCTCAACGGCCTCGATGAGCACATCAAGATCAAGTGGGAGATTTCAGAAAAAAAGATTGATTTTCTGGACCTGCAAATCTTCAAAGGGGACAGGTTTAAACAAGAAGGAATCTTGGACTTCCGAACATTTCAGAAGCCTATGAATACCTACTTGTACATCCCCTNCCAAGCAGAACTGAGGCGGTACCTCCTGCGCACCACCTCCCCATTGGACTTCGTCGAGATCAAAAGATCCTTCTTCTCTCGGCTGAAAGCAAGGGGTTACCCGCAGAAGTTCCTCCTCCCGCTCTTCGACAGCGTCCACCATTCGCAACGACAAGAGAAGTTGGATGCAATCCTGTTTCGACAACGCAGCACCAAGCCAAGAGACACGGGAATCAGGCCCCTCGTGTTTAAGACCCAACTGAACCCACGTTCAGAGGGCTTACACTTGGGGAATTTTTTTAGACGGTTTGCAAACCGTCTTAAGAAAATTAATTCCACTGTGTTCCCCCCCCCGTGTTATTTTGGCATGGACCCTGCCCCCCAAGTTGCGAACTCACCTAGTTTCTGCTAGGCTGAGAGATCCTGGCTCGATTCTGAACAGGAACGATGGAACTCCCGAAGACAACGCGCTGTTTAATCAGCGCAACCTTGGAGCTGCGTTGAGCAATCAGCGCGATCGCTTGCAAGCTGCAGCTGCGCCACGGGATCACCCCGCAGCGCGCCTTGGACCTGCCTAGCGGCTCCTACCTACCTCGTTGTTGCTTACCGCTCTAGCCTATATGAGCTGTGACTGTTTGTGTCTTGATCATAGGCGCTGATGAAGGCCTTGCGGCCGAAACGCGTACGTCTTTCTTGATCTTTCAGTCTTGCAACAACACTCTCTCTCTCTCCCCCTCCTCTCAGTTTCAAATCTGCCCTGCCGTGACCTGAATCCTCTGCTGCACTAGAAGATGGCTTCCAACGTGGGTGTCTGTCCACGTCCACGTCCTTTTGAGCACTGCAATGTCGCTGAGATGAACGGACGACAATTGTGAGTGCACGGCCCTTGGTCACCAAGATGTGGTTACGGACTGGTCGCGAACTCGTTGCAAACTGGTCATGGTCTTGCTGCGAGCTAGTTGCGAACTGCACACGAATTGGTTGCGGAAGTCTAGCCTCTCTCTCCTCACCCTTTCTGTTGCAAGTATTCCATGTTCCATGGGACACTTGCAACAGCACTCACAAAGGCCACGCGGTAGTACAGCAGCACTGCTGCGGGCACCGCGGCCCAGCAGTGCAGCTCCAGCAGCCTGATATATGTGCAGCTTCCTCAACCGTCCCAAGCACACATTGTCATGCCTGGTTGTGCCATTCCACATGTGTGAGGTCATGGTGGTATGGCGCTGTGGTTGTGCACAGCTCTGGACAGGATCACGCAGGAAGTGGTGCAGCTCAGTGCAGTGTCGCATCTCGCACTTTTGAGTTTACGCGGGTGTGTGCTCCTCATGTGTGCAGGGTCGCAAGCAGACGTTGCATTGTGGCAATACTAGTGGACAGCATGCCACGCAAGCACACATTGTTACATACAAATCCATCTGTCTTCACAGTTGAGGGTTTCAGATGCGGCTTTCGCTTGCTCCTGAGTCTGGTTGATCATTCTAAATGCACACGCCTCTTCCGTGCGAGAGATTTAATATCTCTCGCACGGAACATCTCCTTTCATCTTCAAGTGGTCTTCTTTTCATGGTATCCTGCAGAACCTTCGAAAAGGAGTGTTACGAGACGACCAGTTGTTAGCAAGCAAAGCAGCCCTGTTTAAGGATGGGCCCACGCCCAACGAGCCTGCCCATGGCAACATTGGTGGTGCAAGCTAGTCTACCTTGAGCCTCTAGAGGTTGCCATTGTTTCTTGTTCACCCCATGAGCAAGCTGTAAATTACCTTACGTGCAAGTGGTTCCTGAAATATTCGCTGATATTTGTCGTAAGATACTAGTGAAAGCAATGTACTTTGCAGTTGTGTTGCATGGGCATGCACATTGACTTCGTGACATTTAATGTTATAACCTGGGCGGCTACCCATCTTCATCTGGATCCCAACTGGCTTTGGCGATGGTCAATTTTATAACCTGGGAACAATGGAGCTGCAACACACTTTGGACATCGTCTCTCCAGTAACTAATGCTGTACATGCACACAATGTCCAACAGGGCACCTACTGTGCTAAATGTGAACACTCAAGGACACGTGGTCGCAGAAAACATAGATGGCAGCCTACTTTGTAGATTCCACTTCTCAGCACCCTGTGGACTCAGTTCCCCTTCCAGCAGTGACTAAAACATCAGTTGCCAGACTAGTCCAAGGTTTGGACCCTGAGACAGGAGGACCAGGCAAACGACATGCACTGTTCCACACTCACATTTCTGGTTCACTCGTACTTGAAACACTCATGCATAAACCGAACACCCCAAATGGAACACGCAAGTTTTAGGTTTCTTGCGTGAAAGGCTCCGTTTAACTCTCCTTTACCGTAGCATCATCTCCTTTGAGCAACCGTGCCAGTACACAAATTTAGGTGGAAGGAAGGCCAGTATAAGTGTTCGAGACACAACCACAAAAGAAGAAGGTTACAACCTAGGTCTCTAACTGCCAGTCGAGACCCGTTCTCTGCGCTGGACGGTGGCAGATCCATCCCAGATTTGAGGCGCCAAAAAAAAGGGAGTTTCAGGTACATTCCCTGAATTATGTACACTCGCCGTCAGGCTTTGCCCGACGTTGAATCCTCGCATCTTCTCAAGCTGCTCTCCTCACGCAAACGCCTGCTGAGCCCTGCTCGCAACAGCAGAGGGCGGGGACAGGTCCATAACTGACTTCAGGGGAGGACGGTACAGGCTGTAAATCATCACCTGTCGCTTCACAAGCTCCAAATCCTTCCTCCCCTGCTGGAAGTAGGCGGCTGCGACGCCCTTGTCTTGCACCTGCTCCACGTCCCGGAAGCCCTGCACGGCTCTGCGCTTGGCGTACTCGCGTATGTTGTAGGAGCTGAACTTGCGGCTCTCGCGGAGGAGCGCTCGCAGGAGAGCGCGGGCCTCGGTAGCGGAGGGAGCGGCCATAGAAGAGCAGCGAGTCGAGGGTAGAGAGCTGCGAGAAGGCAAGAGAAGGGGGGAAAAACCAAGAGAGGGAAGTTTAAAGGCCAGGCTTCGTAGAACATGAGGTGAAGCAGTCACAAAGCGTAGATCCTCCTCATTTTCGAGACATTAAGGAGAAGTCTTGACGAGGTCCGGTGGCAATGACGAAGAAAGTGGAGCCGCAGACGGCAAAGGCAAGCTCTTTACCAGAGACAGCGAAAATTCAAAATAAGTGACGGCGTTCCATTTGCCTGCTAACCTAACCCCGTTGCGGACTTAGACTACAAGAACGAGAGATCTCGTCGATGAGGACAACCTGCTGATGAAGCTGCTCGGCAACCAAGCGCCCTCGAGCTAGACGTACAGTGACAAGTCTGGCGCTTGTCTTTGATGACTGATGTTCCGCTTTTCCTCGAGAGTGCCCTCAAGAAGCGCAACTGCGTCCGTCTCACCCTGCTTCGACTCGAGCGTGCAGTAATGAGATGTGAGGGCAGACGGAGCGACTGTCGATGTGAGCAGCACCACTTAACTGACCACTCTGGCCTTCTCCACCGCCGACTGGTGCTCCAGCTCGCCAACCACGGTTCTGCCGGCTTCTTGTGTCTTCCGTGCACCTGTGAAACAGAATTTTGACGGCGGCGATGTCGACGATTGGCTGCAAGAGCAATCGGAACTTGGCAATCTCCAGATCGCTGTAAAAATCGCCACCGAACCGTCGGTCAATTGGCATCGAACGCCGGCATAAAGGTCGGTCCTCTCGAGCGCAGGTGGGTCGTCAGGTTACAAGGGCAAGGCTACACATGGGGAAGGATGTGGCCTTCCAGAAGGGGGATTCGAAACAGGACGACCAGCTTTTTCGAAGCGCAAAATCATCCAAAGGGAAAACTTGTCCGAGGCGTCCTGACTTCCCAACCAGTCGGGCCCGGGCCTGGGCCCAACTGGTCAGGACAAAATGACGTAGAGCACAGGTAAAGAAGGGCGAGCACTTGCTGAAGAAAAAAATTTCAGAAGAGGTCACCGCTGACCATCATTTGACCCGCCAGTACATCTTGTAATACCGTACTCCCGCCTAAATTCGCAAGGAAAATAATTCAAACCATTTCCGGACCCGGTAATTTACCCCTTGCATCTTGTTCCGTAACGGCTGGAAATTAGGTCTATTTTGTATTCGAAAAAAGGTGGAAAAAAACCCGCTACGGGTATGTTCAGGATCTCCATGAGATTCCGCTCGGCCACCCAGGAACGCTCCCGCGAGCGTGAAACACGCTTGGACGCCGATGACGTCCAAGCGTTTGGACTCGTTGATCTGCTCACTCGAGGTCGAGCGAGCAAATTCGCTCTCTCGACCGGCCCCGACTGCTTGACTTAACGTCAAATCGAGTCTGCGGAGATGACACGGCTGGTCCACTTCGAATTTTCGTGGGCGTATACTGGCTGCCCCCTATTCCAGAACGGCACAAAAATAGACCCCAGTTGTTCGAAATAGACTTAAAAAAAACACCTTCATGAAAACACTCGCGAATTTAGCCGGGAGTACGGTACCCTTTTTTTTGTGGCGTAGGCTGCCTTAGAGGTGAGGGAAGCTCAGGTGCACCCTTGAGGGTTTCCTGTGGGGAGACGCCTCTCAGGTGCAGACTTACAACCACAGCTTTTGTCCCATGTGTAAAAAACACACCACTTTAGCTACGCATGGACCCTCGTTCGTGGGCTATGTGGGACTCTAACCCACTAACCTCACCCTGCAAGGGCATCTTTGCCACGGGTTGTAACCCTGTGGCTGGGGGTCCATACTCATATTTCATATGAGATATGAAATACCCGTCCCCCTAAAATGGTTTTGTTGTTGATCCATATTATGCGGAAGTTTGGGTGCAACGTGAGCTAGGTCGGGTTTGAGGGTGTTAGGTTGTCGCATATCTTGGGTTCGGTGTGTAGGTCGGTTGAACGTTTTTCTAGTTTCTTTTTGTTCGGCAATTTGATAGTTTTGATTCTAAGCAGGTTGAGTTGGTCCAGGAAGGCACGCATGATTTGTTCAGCTAAGTAGCCGGTAGGTTTGCTCAGGTTGGGGCGCTCTTTGAGTGATACTTGACATATGTACCTCCATATCTCGTGGTATGTTATTGCTTGTAGGAGTTACCACCATTCGAACCTGTGTGATGCGGCAGAAAAGAGGATTTGTGACAGGGAGGCCTCTTTGCATATGTACACGAAACTTGCCTCGAGCTTTTGAACGATTGCATTTATTTTTGTACAATTCCAGAAGGCGTGGGTGATTGTTTCTCTTCCTAGGTCACATAGTGGGCAGATGTTTTCGAACGGGAAAGGGAGGAAACGGATCCTGTCCCGGATTTGGATGCTTCTGAAAAGAATTCGTAGTAGAACGTCTTTGGGTTTCAAAGGGATGAGATCTGACTTGATGAGTTGTTGCGAGTTCAAGGTGGTGATCTTTGTTCCTTCCACCAACCATTTGTCGTTGTATGTTGGTTTAGATGCCTTTTGCTTTCTGATTGAATGGTAGAGGTGCATCAAGCAGGGTTGTTTCCCACCCAATCTCCATGATGGTATGTTAGGGTCCCAACAGAGGCCTAGTACGGTATCTTCACGAACGTGCACTGGTGACCATAGTTCTGAGATTTGGTACAGTTTTGGGGGGAAAGGGTTCTCTTTTATTTTCCGTTCTGTGTCTACGAAACATGCTTTAGCTTCGAAGGAGTTTCCAATTTGGATGATCTTGTACATGAAGGGTTGATTGTCCGTGGAAAAAGCTTTCATGCACGAATTGTCATGGGCATTCCGTTCGTCCGGCGCTTGGCTTTTGAGCACATTTTTGGGTTACGTAGTAACCTATTGTTATCGGTTCGTGGACCTGTTTTTGGGACGTCCGCCAGCCTCCAATCACATATTGTTACTTTGTCTCTGTGCAAGACACAGGAAATAAACCAAAAACATTCGACAGGGTCGAATTTTTAAGACGTACTAACTTTGAATCTCTCACACGCTCCGGACTGGTCTACGAGACTAGCTCATTCAATCGCATCATTCGCCGGACGCAAGATGAACGAGTGAGGACCAAACTTATACACACTCCACGATAGCTGAAGATACATACTCGGCTTCAGCTAACAATCTACCAAAGTAAAAAATGTTGAATTTATGTGCTAAACGAGGAGGAAATATTACAAAAATGAAATAATACCAATATTTATGGAACAATACGGGTTATCTATATTGAATTTGCAATTGGTGCTCATAGACAAAGTCACGATCGATCATTCACATAGGATGGTCGAATCATGTATACATGAAGTAAAAACTACATAAAATGAATAAATTCAATACTTTCCTTTCATTTATACTTACAAAAAGTCATAGATGAATGCATGCAAATGCATACAAACATGAACACATGTATGGATGCAATGAATGTGCGGAACATACTCCATGGAAAACAACCACGTGGGAAAATGATTAGAATAGAATAATTTGTACAAAAAATCAACCTTAATATATTTACAACAATAATTCGACAAGATCTCTTTTCTGTAACATCACATTTGGAATTACTTTGGAAGGAAGCCAAACATACAAACAGAGTCCTAACCCAAGAAATTTGAACTTATAGTTTAAGCTCAGTGTTTTCACATGTTAACTTGACTTCTTACATTTTCATTCGCAATTTGTTTTTGTGTTCCCCTTTTGTCCAAATCTCCATATGTTACTACGTAACCCTGTGCACAGTAGTGCAATATTGTAACCTTGTTGCCATTCTAAGGGTATGGAGTCCTTGACCTTGCGTAACACCTTGAGTTCTTGTGGGGTGAAAGTGGTTGGGTCTCGTACTTTGTAGTTATGAAGATTTTCATCGGCTAGCTCGGGGAAGAGGTCCATGACTTGAAGTTCTCTCGTTAGGGGAAACTGTTCGTTTTTGTCCAGCCCGAAGGGTGTATTTGGTTTCTTGAGGAGAAAGCGGTTAAAAGTGAGGTATTCTTTGAGTAGTTCTTGTCTGATAAGCGTCCGCGGGAGGATGATTGGTTTGGTTTGTAAAAATGCTCGAAAGCATTCGGTCAATCTTGACTGTGTGAGGCTTTTTTGGTTGAGGATCGAGGGGTGGGATAGGAAGAAGTGCCCGTTTTTGGGGAAAATTCCAGAGAAAAGCGCCACTTGTTTCCATTTGTCTCTTTTTGGTGATAGGAGTTTACAGACACACAGAGCTTGCTGGGCTTTTATGAGGTAGTCTGGCAAGATCATGCCGAGGCCTCCTTCAGCGACCGGAGTGATTGCTAGGTTTTTGTTGATTTAATGTAGTTTGCCGTCTTTTTTGGTCTCTGAGAGAAAATTCAGGAGGGTATTGTGAGTTTTCTTTCCAAGGGTTGCTGGTGGTGGGCAGAGACCTGACAGGTACATGAATTTTGCTATGAGGTAGGAGTTGATGATTGCGACTTTAGTTAGTAGCGGGAGATGAAGTTTCCTCCAGATTTCCGCTGATTCTGAGATTTGCTTGGCTAGTTCTGAACAAAGCATCGTTGATGACGTGTCATGGTCAACATTCATTCCCAGTACCCGCTGTGGTTCGACTGTGGTAGTGAAAGTAGAAGTCTGTGGTGGTTGGACGGTTTCGTTCGCTGGCAGTAGATTGGTTTTTGCCGCGTTTGCCTTGAGTCCGGTCAGGGTTTTGCTGGTGTGTAAGATCTTTTCTGCTTGTTCCAGGTTTTTTTGATCCTTGATGAAGAGGGTCGTATCATCCGCGTATGCGCATAAGGTGGGGCAACCTTCCTGTTCCAGGATTGGTTTTTGAATTTGGTCAGTGTAGTACCGGTTCAGTGGTTCCATGGCAATGATAAAGAGGAGCAAGGCGGCAGGGAATCCTTGTCGGACCCCAGTTCTTGTGGTGATGGGAGCCGTTAGGTGTCCATTTAGCATGAAGCTGGTCATCGTATTGTTGAGAGATGCTTTGATCCAAGCGGTGAATTGAGGGGGAAAACCCATTTTGTCCATGATGTTGTAGAGGTGTGGCCGGAGTAAAGTGTCATAAGCCTTTTCGAAATCTGCTAATAGAAAGGAAACGTTTGTGTTCGTGTGGCTGGACCAATGTTGTACTTAAAAAAGGATGGAGAGTGCGTCTTTGATGTTCCTGCCGTGCACGAAACCGGTTTGCTCTGGGCTGATGACATGTGGCAGGACCCGTTTGAGTCGGTTGGCTAAGATTTTATAGCTCGTATAGGACACATGCTGCATGACCTATGCCTTCCAATCACGGTCAAATACATCAAACAATGCATCGACAACCTTGCTAATGGAAGTGCCTAGGACCTTATGGGCTAAGAGCCGAATTCTATAAAGCTTGCCCACCCGACGTCCATGAACTCCTCTTACGAACTTTCAACGCCTTCCTTATATCTCGTGAATATCGAATGCCCACTTATCGTGAAAAGTAGATGCGGTGGGGTGTACTAAAAGCGAGCTTTTGACCAAGGATTTCATTCCAAGTTGCTGAATTTGAAACAAGTTTTCCTTTATGGTTAAAGCAGTCTTGTTCTGTTGAGATCACGAGGGAGGAAACGAGACATCCGATCCATCTAGTGTGAAGTTGTTGATGCTATTGCCATCATCAACTTCAATAAATTTTTTCCGCTTGGCTCCATCGCTACCGGAAAAGTTTTCTCGAGCATCAAACAATTTCCCCTGCTACTCATGGAGCCCATCGAGCAAGTACTCTGAACATTCATTGTGGAGGCTAAGTGGTGGTCTTGACGATGGCTGCCACTAAGCAATTACGGGGAACAAGGATTGGGAGGGGACAATAGCATCTGAACCTATGATTCTTACACAAGAAGAGTAAGTCCAAAGTCGGGACACCATTCCGGAAGAGGATGGAACATATGCATTATTCCCACGGATGTTAATATGCATACATACCATGTATTCTTACCAATATCAACACCATCACAGCCGTCTTTGAGAGGACGTGTTGAATGGCTCTATATGAGAGACACCGTGCCATAAGCACCGCATCTCAAGATAAATGTAGTCAAGGAAACGCACATCGTGTTCATGCTATGCATGGCCATTTGCGATAACTGTTAGCCAGTCTCGACATTCTCTGGTGGAGAAAATAACGTAGTTAGGCCATCAACCTCTGCACACTGATTGGTCTAAACTAGCAAGTAACATGAGAACCAATTGCAATCACGATCGGAGTCTGTTTGGTAGACGGAACGTCATGGACCGCATAATGGTTGTAGAAAGAAGTTAGCTAGCCTTAGGAGACATGCACATGTTTCTAGGGGAACTACTAGTAAGCAAAGGAAAAGCAAACCTGGTTTTACGAGAACTGACTGCAAAACCTACATCCTTTGAATTCATGAACATTCTTTCATTATACTTGTGCAAGCAATAGCAACACGATTCGCAAAAACGATAGCAGTCACAATGAAACTTAACGACAATGTAAAATACAATTAGTCATACTGACTGTGCAAGAGAGGAAAGAGTTACGAGGGTGCGTTGATTCTTTCCCATGGTGCCGTACATAGATTTTTGCACATTATGCAGGTGGAACGAGGGTCACATGTTTTGTTTTATGGCCTTTGAGCACCTGTGTTCTATGTTTTATCATGAGAAATATTCCATTTCTGGTAGAAAACTTGTGGTACTATGGAACTTGTAGGATGACACAGAATGTCCAAATGTATCTATATGAACATAGGATAAAATTGTGAAAGATGCCTATTTTGACCCCTCTCTTGACGCGGACTGCCTGCCGTCGAAATTGGTACCTGGATGATGCCGTACCTCTTCCTGGTTTCTCGGAGGGGCCTGTTTTGGGAGCACCCTCCCATGGGATGCCCGTGTGAGGGGGGAAAGGATCATGTTGATAGCCTTCAAATTCACCGTTGCACGGGGCAACATTAGCAAAACCGACGGATGGAAAAAAAGAAAAAACCTCTTGGGCAGTTTCCGAGACATCTCGCCACCGGTAAGGCGTGTTAAGAAACTACTATTCAAAAAATGCAACAACGAATCAGAAACGTGTCACACACAACGTGGGCCAATGAAAACGGCCGTACCTTTTGCAACAACCGTTTGTCGTATGTTTCTCGCGCTTCATGTTACATGGGTAGTGTTAGTCGATCCATGTAGATAGGCGCTAAGACGGAGCAAAAATGTCGGCGAGCCTGCACTATGGAAACCAAGGTCGCCATCGAATAGTAATCTACCGTCACATCGGTACATGCGATCATGGACACCGACGGTAGTGGGTCCTCACAGGTATACGGCTCGGTTCGAGGAATAAACCAGTCATGAGAATCCGAAGTCGGCATTATCCATGGTCCAGTCAGCGAAACAGGCGCTTACCTTCGTCGTGATTTGGACACGTCACTTCGCGTCTATGCGGGGCACAAATAGCGCAGCTCGGATGAATGTGCCCATGAACATATTTATTATTGCGCGGTGTGATTGCTTTTCTAAATGGTCTGAGATTCTGTTCAAACTAAGAGCGAATTTCTCTGGAGTCAATGTTGGATATGAAGAGGCAGAAACATTGGGGAAATATTTCGGTTGTACTTTTTTTTGTCTGATACATTCAACATGGGACACGATAACGCGGAAGGTCTCCTTAATTAGGGGCAAGTTAAGGTTTACCACAAGTGGTTGATTTGAGGAAAAAGAAAAAGAGGAATGGAGATGTAGCGGGAGGGCCAGTTCGGCCCTCCCACCTCGCGATAGCGAGGGGGTGGCTGTAAGCCACCCCTCGCTATCGCGAGGGTTGGCCGGTGGCCAGCCACCCGCTGGCTACCGGCCGGCCGGCGGCCGACCGGCTGGGTGGCCGGCGGCCGGTCAAGTGGCCGGCCGGCCACCCGCTGGCGAGCCATCGGCCGCCGATCGAGCTGGTGGCTCGATCGGCGGCCAGGAGGCCGTGAGGCCTCGAGGGCCGAGGCCTGTGGCCTCGTGCCCTCTTCCTCGCTCGCCCTCCTCGCTTGGGAGAACAAGCGAGTTCGAGGGATAAAGCGAGGAGCGAGGAGCGAATAGCGCACGAGAAAAGTCGGCGCGAAATTGCCGATCGTGCCTCGCACGCGACGATTTCGCGCCGACGCGACAAAACAGAAACTCGAGTTTGTTCAGGACGAACTACGAGTTTCTAAACCGGAAAACTCGTGTAAACTCACGAGTTCGAGGTAAAAACCCCTCGTTTTGGACCCAGAACGAGGGGGTTGGGTAAAAACGGAAATGGGCCTCCGGAGACTCGAAATATTCGAGTCTCCTTGCTCTGGGTCGTTGATGACGATTGCCCCTCAGTCTTGCGAAGGGGGTAAACCCCTGACGCAGACTGAGAACGCGATTCGGCGAACTCTGACGACGACTTCAGAGCAGGAGCTGGAGATCCAACCCGTTACAGTGGTTCTCAGAGCGAGACGACCCTCATGACCAAGGGTTCGACGGAAACGGCGGCTACGACATAGATAAAACGCCGCCGGCAGCTGCAAGCAGTAACAGAAACGCCAGAAGGGACTACGGCCTCTACACTTCACGGATTGAAGCGCCGTAAAGTGCGTTAGAGAGCTTGAAAAAAGCTCTACTTCGTGGAGACTCTTACTTGTAGCCTCTCTTCACTTCCAGGGGGCTAGGAAGATTTTTGTGGGGCGGGTTGGGGAGTTCCCACCCTCTAAAACCACAAAATCCTCCTCATTTTGAAGGCTCCTTCAAAACCCCTTCATCCAAGAATTGGGACAACGCCCCTCCCCAAGCTTAAGGACTCTCACGGCCTGAGAGGACCCTAAAAAGAAGGTGGGAGACACCTTGGGGATTTTTGGCGGCTCCCCCAACGCCGCTGGCTCAAGGAGGACGCCGCCAAGGGGCGCGAGACGTGACAAGAAGACGGAAGAAGAGACCAAGGAAGACCAGAAGAGAAGAAGACAAGAAGAAAAGTAGTCTTTTTGTTCTTGACTTTGTACTTGTTTGCCTTCTTGTTCTTTGGCTTAGTTTTGTGAGCGGTACTCACACTCCTTGTCACTCCCTTGTATTATGCTTTTCTGTTTTCCTAGATCCTAGTTGCTACTAAGTGCCGTAAGTCACGGTTTAGGAGGACTAGTTTCTAAACCCACGACCTTGTGCCGACGTGGCGGCCTAGGAAAATAGAAGTCTAAATTGAAATTGCCTCACCCATTGTGAGAGCAACGTCTTAGGAGGTAATTCCTCCTCGTTGTGAGGTGATCCTCACAACAACCTTCACGTGGTAGTTGCACGAGCGACGAGATGGCAAGTGCCGGACCGTCTAAGACCAACAAGGGCAAGGTGGTGACGGCGTCACCACGAGCTCTCGGCGGACTCCAAGTTTTGGGAGCCGCCGCCGCGAGCACGGTTGCCAACCCAAAGGCGACTGTACCGCCAAGGGCAACCCTACCGCCTAAGGCAACCGACGCCAACCTCGGCGACACCGAGAAGCGTGCGGAGGCCGCAAAGGTGCTCGACGAGCACGTCGACGTGCACATGGGCGACCCCTATGCGACGGACGACGTGATGGAGGAGGATCTTCCGAAGGAGGACCCCGACGACGAGCACGACGTCGACGATGGCGAAGGCGACGAGGATCGCGACCATCGCCATCGTCGTGCGACGAACTCGAGCCGATTGCTCGAGAAGGGAAAGATGCTTGCCACATCGCCTGAAGCTGCCGACGGCAGCGAGACTGCCGAAAGCAGCAAGGGCGTTGAAAGCAGCCACACGGGAAGTTCCCGCGAGAACGAGCCGGACGACGTTGCCGCGAAGGCAATTCGCGATGACCGTCGTAGGCTCGCGGATTTTACTGCCGAGGCCACAAGCCGACTCAAGATCACCACCGGTGGTGGAGATACGGCGCCACTCGGAGGAATGG
>SZWC01012676.1:6532-21558 GCA_023375785.1 Penium margaritaceum | reverse complement strand
TTGCACCCTTCTTGCACCCTAATTGCACCACAATTACGCCCTAGTTGCGCCGTACCTGATCCCTAATTGCGCCTAGTTGAGCCTCAATTGGGCACTAGCTACGCCGTTGTTGCACCCAAGTTGTGCCCTAGTTGCACCCTACTTGCGCCCTAATTGCGCCCTAGTTGTGCCCTAGTTATGCCCTTCTTGGGTCATAGTTGCCCCCTACTTTTGCTCTAGTTGCGCCCTAGTTGCGCCCTTCTTGCGGCCTACTTGTGCCTTGGTTGCGCCCTAGTTGCGCCCTTGTTGTGCCCCACTTGCGCCCTACTTGCGCTGTACTTGCGCCCTAATTGCGCCCTAGTTGCGCCCTACTTACGCCCTACTTGCGCCCTACTTGCGCCTTATTTGCGCCCTATTTGCGCCCTAGTTGCGCCCTAGTTGCGCCCTACTTGCGTCCTACTTGCGCCCTACTTGCGCCCTACTTGCACCCTTCTTGCACTCTAATTGCACCATAGTTACGCCCTAGTTGCGCCCTACCTGATCCCTAATTACGCCTAGTTGAGCCTCAATTGGGCACTAGCTACGCGGTTGTTGCACCCAAGTTGTGCCCTAGTTGCACCCTACTTGCGCCCTAATTGCGCCCTAGATGTGCCCTAGTTGAACCCTAGTTGCGCCGTACTTGCGCCCTAGTTGCACCCTAGTTGCGCATCAGTTGGACACTAGATGCGTCCTAGTTCGGCCTTACTTGTGCCCTAGTTGCTCCGTAGTTGTGCGCTAGTTGTGCCGTAGTTGCGCTCCAGTTGCGCCCTAGTTGCGCCCCAGTTGCGCCCCAGTTGCGCCCCTGTTGTGCTCCAATTGCGTCCCAGTTGTGCCCCAGTTGCGCCCTAGTTGCGCCCTAGTTGCACCCTAGTTGCGCCCTAGTTGCGCCCTATTTGTGCCTTAGTTGCGCCCTAGTTGCGCCCTACTTGCACCCTTACTTGCACGGTACTTGCTTCCTAGTTGTGCCTTACTTCCGCCCTAGTTGCACGCTGGTTCTGCCATAGTTGCGCCCTAGTTGCGCCCTACTTGCGCCCTAGTTGCGCCTCAGCTGAGCACTTGCTGCGCCCTAGTTGTGCCCTAGTTGTGCCTGAGTTGCGCCCTAGTTGCTCCCTAGTTGCGCCCTAGTTGCGCTTTACTTCTGTCCTACTTCAGTTCTAGCTGCGCCCTAGTTGCACCCTACTTGTGCCTCAGTTTGGCACTAGCTACGCCCTCGTTGGGCTGTACTTGCGTCCTAGTTGCGCCCTACTTGCGCCCTACTTGCGCCTTAGTTGCGCCCTTGTTGCGCCTCAGTTGGGCACTAACTGCGCCTTAGTTCAGCCATACTTGTGCCCTAGTTGCTCCCTAGTTGTGCACTAGTTGCTCCCTAGTTGCGTCCTAGTTGCGCCTCAGTTGCGCCCCAGTTGTGCCCCAGTTGCGCCCCAGTTGCGCCCCATCTGCGCCCCACTTGCGCCCTTGTTGCGCCCTAGTTGCGCCCTGGTTGCGCCGTTGCTGCGCTGTAGTTGCGCCTTAGTTGCGCCCTAGTTCGCCCAAGTTGCGCCTTAGTGTCGGCCCACCCGGAATCGAGAAAACTCATCCATACGCACGTCGCACACCCATATGGACATGGATAACCCAAGTCGCGCTCGAAAAATCCATGGCATACGACCTGGAGCACACGATGTATAGTATCCGTGAGCGCCTCCCGAAGGGGCCGGAATTCGGGCCGACCCGAAATCGAGAAAACCCATCCATACGCACGTCGCATGCCCCTATGGACATCGATGACCCAAGTCTTGCTCGAAAAATCCGTGGCACGTGCCTTGGAGCATACGACGTAGGTTCATAGCGACGTTGCTTTTTGATCCTTCGATGTCGGCTCTTCCTATCATTGTGAAGCAGAATTCGCCAAGTGTTGGATTGTTCACCCACCAATATGGAACGTGAGCTGGGTAGACCGTCGTGAGACAGGTTAGTTTTACCCTACTGATGATCTGGTGCCGCAACTGTACATCAACTTAGTATGAGAGGAGCCGTTGATTCACATGTAATTGCGTTTGGCTGAAAAGCCAGTGGCATGAAGCTACCATGTGTAGGATTATGACTGAACGCCAGTCAGAATCCATGCTGGAAGCGGCACTTTTTACCTCCCCGGGTGTTAACGGACTCGAAATAGGGATGCCTTAAAGAATGAATGGGTCAAGCGTGTTCGAGGTGTGAACTTGCAGGGAGATTTTAAATCTGGCTTTGCGGTTCTAGAAGCGCAAGGGTCAGGCATCTGTGTGGCACGGGCGCTTTCTCTGCGCACTCCCTCATGCCCATTCCTTGCCCCTGAGTGCGTGAGTCGTCCCTCTTGCTTCCCCCATGCGTACAACTTGAGAAGAGATGCAAGAGCACTGTGCGCCACACTCTGCACTTCACCGCGGACTGAGGTGCAGTGCAGGGTGGTTGCAACTGGATGTGTTGCAATGCGATGTGTCCAGAAGAGAAGATATCTGTGTATGTGTGTGTTTTGCGGTGCTGCTCCAAGCTGGCCGGAGAAACGCAGCGACAGGTCTTGCGCACAAGCTGTTGCATGCTTGTTGCTCGCGCCGGTTGTCCGTTGCTGCTGGTGCGCAGGTCTTCTGCACAAAGCGCAATCCCAACTGCTCCGCCTGCCCCATGCAAGACCTGTGCCAACATCGCCTCAGCCTGCTGCAGGAGTGAGTGAATGTTTTTTTTGTTTTTTGTTTTTTATCTTTTTTCATAGCACATGGTGGGGAGGATGCCAATGTCCTGCGCGCCAACGCATACAAGATATGGTACAATCCACATCCACAGAAATGAGGAAACAGGGTTAACGGGCAAGGCCGTGTGGCCAGGACCGCTACACACGGGCGTCCACTGGCTCCACGTAGCACAGGTCTGGGAGGAAAACCGGGCCCTTGAGCCACGGAGCTGGTGGACGCTGCTTCAAGTCATGCCGGAGCTCCAAATCCGGTCGGCCGTGGGCCACACAAGCGCGGCGGATGACCGTGCATTGCCGCCGGACACCTGCAACGGAGAGCTGCTGTGCGAAGAAAGCCACCGACCGGCTTGCCCAGGCTGCAAGATCCTCCGGAGACGCTCCCTGATGTCCCTGTTGGAGGCAAAGCTGGGAGAGGCGGCGAAGAAAATCCCATGCTGCTGGCCCGAGCCCGCCAAGCGTTTCCCAGGCAAGCGGGCGGAGTACCCATCCCGGGCGAAGGACAAGAGCCGGTTGGTTCTTCGTCCGCTTGGCCTCCTCCGCGTGACGGAGCGCATGCCCCTCCGAGGTGGCAGTCGCGCCGTGGGCATCCACGGTGGTGACGTCGATGACGCACATGGCCCCATGCTCCCTGTCCTCCAAGAGTGAATGTTTTTTTTTTTTCAAAGAGCTTTTTTATGGCACGGGGTGAGGAGGATGCCAATGTCCTGCGCGCCACCGCAAACAAGATATGGAACATACCACATCCACAGAATAGGAAGAACAGGGTTGACGGGCAAGGCCCTGTGGCCAGGACCGCTACTATCGGGCGTCCACCGGCTCCACGTAGCAGAGGTCAGAAAGAGCCACCGGGCCCTGGAGCCATGGAGGTGGCGGGCGCTGCTGCAAGTCATGCCGGAGCTCCACATCTGGCCGGTGTTGAGCCACGCACGGGCGACGGATGACAGTGCACTGCCGGTGGACGCCCGTGAGGGTGTCTGCCGTGAGCCACGCACGCGCGGCGGATGACAGTGCACTCCTGTATTTTTACTTTTTTTTCAGACGCGTTGCAGAACGGCTATGAAGAACTCATGAACTTAGTTTTCTTGCTGGAGGAGTGAGTGTGCACTCTCCGCCGCAGACTGCGTTGCTTGTGCCACCTTCACTCCGCAGCCAACTGGCTGCGGAGTGAAGGTGCCTGGCACCTGCACTCCGCAGGTGCAGGTGCAGGTGCATTGCGCTGCCTTCTCTTGTGCTAGTTTTTTTTTGCGCCTTCACTTTCAAGTCAATCAGCAGCATCGAATGCGACGACGGTTTCTTCGTTCAACCTGTTGTTTAGCAGTTAAATGTAATTAGAATGTAACCTTTGTGTCCTTCTCTCAGGTTTTTAGCTTCCTGCAACGTTTCCGTGTGATCCGTGCAATAGGCAATGATTGTCTTCATCTCCTCACGACCCCCCCCCTTCCCTCTGTTGCGAGCTGCAGGGCAGTGCCAAAGCTGCAAGCTGCCGCCGGCACCTCCACCTCCGAGCCAGCCATCGGCAGCTCCACCTCCGAGCCAGCCATCGGCAGCTGTGGCGCAAGTCGTGGGCATGACCCAACCCCGGCAGCACCAAGCGCCAGCCTGTCACTGGCCAACCATCAGGCTCTCCCTGCCCTCCACCCTCACACAAGTGCCCCCCGCGAGCCCCGTGCGGCCCCTTCTCCCATCTGGTTCTCCGACCCTAGCTCAGCATGGCCCATTGTTGAGGAGCCTCCCAGCCCGCCTGCCGCGTCGCGCCCTGGCTCTCCCCCTCCGCCTGCGCAGCCCTCACTCCTCTCCTTCGATCTGTCTCGCAGGGCAAGTCACATCTTGCCCGTCCCTCCACCACACGAAGAAGCTATGGACACGTGCCCACATGCCACAATCCCCACCCATGCATGCGCTCGCACTGCCACAACACAACCCACCCCCACTTCGCACGCTTCCCATCAACCCGCTGCAGGCTCTTCTGCTCACTCTGGCTGTGCCAAAGCAAGGAATGCATGTCAGCAGCAAAGTGCACCGAGTTTGGGCACACATCTGAGAATACGAGAAGTGTTCCCCGGCAATGGGCATGCTGCTTCCACAGATGCAGCTTCTGGTCGTCCTGTTGCTGCCGGTGCTGCTGCTAAAGATGCTTCTTCACCTGCGTGGCAGGGAGAATCAACCTGCTGTTGGAATAGACTGTCGCCAGAGCCCATAGTGGAGGAGCCGGAGAGCCCCGAGCCTCCCTCGAGCCCAAGGGAGCAGAGCTGCAGCCCGAGGAAATGTTCTCTATTGTCATCCCACTACTCAGCAGGATGTTGCGCACCAGACGCTCCTGGCGGCCATGAAGTTTCTGGTGCCAGGGTGCAGAGTTCTGCCCATACAAGGCCGTGTGGAGGACCAACGTCGGGGATGACGGAAGGAGACAGTGCATGTGGCATAGGCACAGGTGCATGTGTCACAGGCAGTGTTGGAACTGGGTCAGAGGCACAGGGCCGGGTCAAGGGCCAGGGCACAAATTTAACTGGCTCGAGAGGAAATGTGACAGATCATGGCGCTGGCGTTGGATCGAGGGGCATGATGGCCAATGACGTGGCGATGCTGAGCAGGGAAGGCCATGCTGAGGAGGCTGCGGCAGCAGCAGCTGCTGCAGTGACAGGAGCAGGAGCAGATGCAGAAGAGGCAGCTGCTGCTGACGCCGGTGATTCCCGTGGTGCTGTTGCTGCCACGGGCGAGGGTACTGCAGGCACCCTTGTCTGCTACAACGGCAGGATGGGTGGAGCAAGTCAAAGACAGGAAGCAGCAGTGGTGGAGGTGGACGCACGCGTGTCGCGTGCACGACCGCATCCCAAACTGAAAGAGGCAGACAAGCTGCGCAGCGTTCACTACGTGTGAGTGATGTGAGCCTTTCTGCGTTTGTTTGTGCACGTGCTGTGCCGTGGTGCACGTTGGCAAATGTTGGACAGCTGTTTTATGTTGGCAAATGTTGGACAGCTGTTTTATGTTGGCAAATGTTGGACAGCTGTTTTACGTTGGCAAATGTTGGACAGCTGTTTTACGTTGGCAAATGTTGGACAGCTGTTTTACGTTGGCAAATGTTGGACAGCTGTTTTACGTTGGCAAATGTTGGAGAGCTATTTTACGTTGGCAAATGTTGGAGAGCTGTTTTACGTTGGCAAATGTTGGACAGCTGTTTTACGTTGGCAAATGTTGGACAGCTGTTTTACGTTGGCAAATGTTGGACAGCTGTTTAACGTTGGCAAATGTTGGAGAGCTGCTTTACGTTGGCAAATGCTGAACAGCTGTTTTACGTTGGCAAATGTTGGACAGCTGTTTTATGTTGGCAAATGTTGGACAGCTGTTTTACGTTGGCAAATGTTGGACAGCTGTTTTACGTTGGCAAATGTTGGAGAGCTGTTTTACGTTGGCAAATGTTGAACAGCTGTTTTACGTTGGCAAATGTTGGACAGCTGTTTTACGTTGGCAAATGTTGGACAGCTGTTTTACGTTGGCAAATGTTGGAGAGCTGTTTTACGTTGGCAAATGTTGGACAGCTGTTTTACGTTGGCAAATGTTGGACAGCTGTTTTACGTTGGCAAATGTTGGAGAGCTGTTTTACGTTGGCAAATGTTGGACAGCTCTTTTTTGTTGGCAAATGTTGAACAACTGTTCAACATTGTTTTTAATTGTTCAACATCTTTTTTATGTTGGCATACTGAACAGCTGTTTCACATACCTCTTGGTGTCAGTCGGACCTATTCAATATTCATGTGTCCACATGTCACATTCAAAGGTAACTAAGCACTTTTCCCGTTCAGATTTGGTGCACAATCATGGAAATGAATAACTTCAGATTCAGCTCTTCTCATGGGCAAGGTACTCAGAGGACATGCAAGGACAGCACAGCAAGTCCCTACGCATCCCACTGCCTCAAGGACAGCAGGCAAGTGTAAACGTCCTAAGAAGCATAGTGCTACGAATGCCCCCCTCCCCCCCCCCCCCCCCCCCCCCCATTCTAGCTCTCAGCCATGGGAGTGCTTGCAGCGGCGGGGGTTGTAGTCATCATTGTAACCGAGGTCTTCCTCCTCTTCCCCATCCTCCTCATCCTCTTCCTCTCCTCCTGCCTCTTCCTCTCCTTCTGCCTCTCCTGTTTCCTCCTCACCACCACCCTCGGCCGCCTCCTCCTCCCCATCCACCTCCTCCTCACTATCCTCCTCCACCTCCCCATCCTCATCAATCTCCTCGTCGTCGTTGGCGAAGGACGACAGTGGTGCAGCATGCGTCTTCTGCTTCGTGTACTTCTTGCTCAAGCGAACATTGATGCGCACAAGGCACTCCAGCACGTTCACACGGAGACGGTTGCGGCGTGCGCTGTCCACACTCTCATGCTTGGGGACAGCGCGCTCGCATTCGCTAGAGTATCATGGCTGGGCATGCATGCCCATGGCAAGGCTGCGCAGCACAGGCATGTCCACCATGTACTTTGCGTGCCATTTGCAGGCAGGCATGCTTCCCGCCTTGACCTTGACCATCGCCTGCTGCGCCTCTTCTAGCACACTCTCGTTGCAACAGCTGTCAGCCATCAGCAAGCCACTCTTAAATGCAGAGATCTCCAGCACCAGCAGCTCCCCCTCACTGTCCTTCACCGTCTTACGCTCAGCCTCCCCCCACCCCTTCACGTGCTCAGCATCCCCAAACAGGTCCTGGCCAAAATGAAGGGAGGGGCAGCGGGGAGCAGCCACATACAGGGGGGTGGCACATTTCTTCTCCTAGTGCAGCTTGAGCCGTTTGGCAATGAGCCGTGCCCACTTCTAATCCACCCCCTCCTTCCCCTTCTTCAGTTTTGTCACCTTTGCAGTTGCTTGGAGGAGTGCATCATCAATCTCCCCTGCTCCTCCTCCTGGGCTGTCAGCCACCCTGAGGGGCAGCTTGATGGGGTATCGGAGGTGGAGGAGATGTTCAAGCTCCTTCGAAGAATTCGGGTCCACAACCACCTCCTTCGCGTCATCGCACTTCTTGTTGAAGTCTGCCCCCCTCCTGCTCCCAACCCTCTCCCACTCATCGCTAGTCACCATGTTGCTGAGCTTGTCTTTGAGGAGCTTGAGCCGCTCCAACATGATGAGGACGGAGGTAAACCGGGAGTCGCAAGACCGCAGGCACACCTTCCCGCTCTTCTTCAGCAGCCATGCCCCCGGAAGTCTATTGTTGCGGAAGAAACTCGCGATGAGGGTGCCCTTCCCCACCACTTCCTTCCCCCAGCTGGCCTTGGCTGCGTCCTTGATCACAAGATCCATTGCGTGCTTGACACAGCCCTGAAAAAAGATGATGGTCTACTTGTGCGCCAGCGTGGTGTATGCCTTCTCGTTGACAGACAAATTGTCGCACACCACACCAACCACGAACTCTGGTACAGCGGCCTCAATGGCCGCTTCAATCATCGCTGCTACGTGGTAAGAGTCACTGATGAGACTGCTGGCATCCCTGGAGAAGATGTGGACAACGCCGTTGGCGTTAACCCCCATTGCATTGTAGATGGGGCGCTGGGTGATGTGGCGCCACTCATCCACGTTGATGGTGGTGCCGAGGAACTTCCAGGACTGCTTCAGAGCCTCCTCGTCCCTGTCCAACTCTGCATCAATAACCGGCAGCAGCTTGTCCGTCACTGTGCCGCGAGAGGGGAGGCAAAAGGCGCAGTCAGTGTTCTTGGCATCCTTGACGACGTCCTTGAGGATAGGGCAGCGCACGAATCGCATGGGCAAGGCATTTTTTGGCATCAGTTTGACCAGTGTCTTCGGGCACTTGCGATGTTCGCGTTGTCAATGTGGTTGATCATTGACGACTGCCTCATGGCTTGCACGCAGCTCAAGGATGGTGCCCTTGTGGTGACAGCAGATGCTGGAGGATCACTGCGTGGCTCAGAAGGCACTGCAGCCAGCACACCTCCTCCTGTTACCGACGCCGATACTGCCTCTTATGGGGAGTTGGGAAGGCCAGGGCCTTGGGACAAGAGGCGCTCCTCCTTGATCATCTGACCCTGCAAGTCCTTCCACTGAATCTTGTCGCTCACGCCGCCCCACATGCAGCTGCCGCTCTCGAAAAGCAGCACGTCATGGGGGACGTGCGTTGCAGGGATTTCCGCAGCACCCAGGGCGAGGTGTTCCCTCGCTTTGGGAGGGGAAGGTCTGTGAGAGAAGTGGGCCTTGATGCAGTTGTATGAGCCACCAAAACGCTCGCCACAGCTGCCACACTCAAATTCATGATAGATCCTGATGAATCCCGATGACGTACAATAAATCATGATAACCTCATGATGAATCAGGATAAATTCATGATAACTTTGTTTTTGGTTTTTGTTTGGAGAATCAATTGTAAGAAGAAAAGGGAGCATGCAATGCGGCCACGGACCGGCACACCCACGTGGTGTACAAGCCGCCACAAACGACACAATACAGTGGGCATGCAAGCTAGATGTCTACAAGGGCGGGCTCAACACTACATAAGTCACACAACACCAAAGCTTGGGGCACACGCTTGCGTCGAGCAACTTGCGCGACCTCCGGCGGGTATGGGGCCCGGGATCGGGAGTGGGAGACAGTGTAGTGGTGGATGGCGGTACATTGGGCGCGAACACGGGCGAGGGAGGAGCGCTGGGCCAGGACTGCCACCACGTACTGGGCCCAGTGCTCAAAGGCCTCGAAGGAGCACTGGTGGGGTCCGCGAGCGAGACAGAGCTGCGCTAGCTGGAGAAGGGAGGTCCTGAACTGGTCTCCCAGGCCGCCAAGGGTCTCCCACGCCACGAGACGGAAGAAATGCCCCCTGCGCAGCGCCGTTGCATACAAGGCCTCCTTGTCCAATTCAGCCACTCGCACCGTGGCCCCTGGCCGAGTGGCCCGCTGTCCCTTTGCATCCAAGGTGGTGACGTCCAGGACCTAGGTGGTCCCGACCGCGCGGTCCACCAGGGTGAGGTCCGGGCGCAGAAAGCGCCGGTTGCCGGGTAGTGTCATCACCTGCGCTGGCTCGACATGGACGGTGAGGCAATGCTCCCGGCAGATGTCTGCAAGCTCGTCATGAATGACGTTGTGGACGCGCCACACCGCCCTCCACTCCCTCTCCTGCCGTGTCACCGCGGCTGGCTCCAACCCGTCCAGCCCCACCTGCTCCAAGTGGCCCAAGGGGAGGTCCAACCAGAGCTAGGCGTGGAGGCAGAAGTCCTCCGCCGAGATGTAGGTCCTGTCGGTGACTCCGGTCGGCAGAGCCTGCAGCCAAAGGGAGCTCCCTCGCGTGGCTGTGGCCCAGCATCAACTCTGAGCCCGTCGGCAGCAGCCCGTACTAGGCCCACAAGGGATGGGTCTATCAAAGTTGTTGTGGCATAGCGTCGTCGCCCCGGCCTCCCCCACCCACTGCTCCCGAGAGATCGCTAAAAAGAGCCCGCTCAGCCGCTCGTCGTAAAGCCTCAGCTCCCCGCCCTGACGCAAGGCCGCCATGGACGGGAAGGTCCGGAAGATCGGCAGAGGCAGCTCGCGCGTGACCTGCCCCCAAAGCGGGCAGAGGTCCTGGCCAGCAGAAAGGAAGGACCCGAGCTCAGACGCAAGGGTATGTAGGAGGGACTGTGTCGCGCATGCGTCAGCGAGGGCCCGGTCACGAGCGCTGAGAAGGCCGCCCCCTTCGAGGCTCAGTGGCAATTGCAGCTGCCATTGCGTCAACCGCTACAACTGACAATCTTTCGCTGCCTGGAGCTGGAGCAAGGAGAGAACTGTTGCCCACACCGCTAAGTCGAAGCGGCCCAGGGCTCCGGTGGAAACGCACGCGCGTAGAAGTCTGCTCGGGGGATCACGCAAAAGCAGAGAACTGTCATCGCCGCCTAGACGTCCTCCATGCAGCCAAGCTGCTCAAGTCCACAGAGGCACCACTCTCCCCACTCGACCTGACAAGACTCAACCTCCACAGGGAAGCCCAGAAGCTGCGCGCCCTAAGGCGTCAAATGACGGTCTGTGAGAGGCAACGACGCCTCTGCCCCCGACCGCAGCCACAGAAAGCACTTCCCAAGCTGCACCCGAAGCCCCTGGAGCGCCGTTGCCTCCACCATGGTGGCCATGCAAGCGCCACGAAGCTGCGGCAACCCACACACGGTCGCGTCATCCTCAAAGGCCCCCACGTTGCCCTGCCGGCTGCCATCCGCTGCCACCAACACCTGGGAGCCAGCCTCCAAGACCGTGCCTAGGGCCAGGTCGAAAAGGGCAGGGCCTAGGGGGTCACCCTGTCGCACCCCTCGAGCGCTCTCCAAGACGGTGAGGGTGTCCACGTCGAAGAGGAGAAGCTGTGCTGGGCGAACGTAAAACTCCCGGAGAGAAGGGACCCACGCCCCCAGACCCAAAGAGCGTACCGCCTCGAAGACAAAGGCCCGCTCGACCTCATTGGACGCGTTGGCAATGTCCAGCCGCAACGTCCAAAAGGTCAGGTTGGCTGCCAGCACGGCCTGGGCCCCGCGCACTAGGAGTGCCACTTCCTCCGAAACCCCCGCCCCGTACTGGAGGGAACGCAGGGCAGCCGAGAGTTTGGCTTTGTTGCAGAGTAGGATGAGGTTCCCCGTCAGCAGGAGCCACACCTCCACCACTGCGATGGGACGCACACCCTCCTGCTCCGTTTCCCCCTTGAGGATGGGGATGAGGGTGCTCCGGCCCAGGTAGTCGGCGATGCGTTGCGGTAGGGACTCATCGAGGATGACAAAGAGGACAGCGTGGANGCCCCCACGTTGCCCTGCCGGCTGCCATCCGCTGCCACCAACACCTGGGAGCCAGCCTCCAAGACCGTGCCTAGGGCCAGGTCGAAAAGGGCAGGGCCTAGGGGGTCACCCTGTCGCACCCCTCGAGCGCTCTCCAAGACGGTGAGGGTGTCCACGTCGAAGAGGAGAAGCTGTGCTGGGCGAACGTAAAACTCCCGGAGAGAAGGGACCCACGCCCCCAGACCCAAAGAGCGTACCGCCTCGAAGACAAAGGCCCGCTCGACCTCATTGGACGCGTTGGCAATGTCCAGCCGCAACGTCCAAAAGGTCAGGTTGGCTGCCAGCACGGCCTGGGCCCCGCGCACTAGGAGTGCCACTTCCTCCGAAACCCCCACCCCGTACTGGAGGGAACGCAGGGCGGCCGAGAGTTTGGCTTTGTTGCTGAGTAGGAGGGAGGTTCCCCGTCAGCAGGAGCCACACCTCCACCACAGCGATGGGACGCACACCCTCCTGCTCCGTTTCCCCCTTGAGGATGGGGATGAGGGTGCTCCGGCCCAGGTAGTCGGCGATGCGTTGCGGTAGGGACCCATCGAGGATGACACAGAGGACAGGGCAGACGCTGGCCAGGGCGGAGGGGTAGTCGATGGGGAGATCACGAAGGAGGTCTGAGGGGCCCCGGGCTGGACCTCCGGAGCACCTCGCGTAGGGCCTCCACCAACTCCTCAGTGATCAGATAGGCGCCGCCACCTGCGGGGTCCTCGAACCCATGGACCCACTCCGGTATGGGAAGCCGCCCGGGGGGGTAACGCTCTCGGAGGGCTGCTACAGTCGCCGCCGTGCCCGCCGCGGGTGGGTGGTCCTCAAACAGCCGCATGGCCCAGTAGAGCGCCGCTGCGTGGACCAGACTCCCCGCCTTCTGCCGTGCCATTGCCTTCGCCGCCCCCTGCTCCGCCGCTGCTTGCCGGGTGCCGGGCCGAGCGACAGCCCGCGCCCTCGTTATAACTTACTCCAAGGAGGGAGATAGTTATCCTGACGATAACGATACGATCGTGGAACCATCCAGGATAAGATAACGATATTTATCCCCCACAGATTTCACCGTCGAGTTTATCTTATCGGGATGAAAATTGTTGGGGTAAACAACCCTTGTGCATACGTTTTTTGTTGTGAACACTGTGGAGTTGAAAGTTCTAGGTGTGTCCCCTTTCCTTTCCTCATGCTTGTGTGAGAGGCAGGTATGAGGTTCCCGACGACTTCAGCCCATTGCAGAAGGTAAGTGCGCTGGCGTGACTGACTAACGGATGGTAACTCAAGACACTTGCCAGTGAAGTGTTTGTGTTGCACGAGTAGCTTTGGATTTGCGAATGTTTTCCCATTAGCCACATGGAAAGGAAGGCTTGAGCTTTCCCAACAACATGAAGTCGTTACAGCTCGCAAGCGTGCCTCTGTGGTCTCTCGCTGGGGACGTATGTACAGTGCCTAGTGCACGAGTGGGCACGAGTGTGTGAGCAGGCATGGATATGTGAATGGGCATGAGTATGCATGAGTGGGCACGAGTATGCACGAGTATGCACGAGTATGCACGAGTGTGCACACAAGTATGCACGAGTAAGCACGAGTATGCATGAATATGCACGAGAATGCACGATTATGCACGACTATGCACGAGTATGCAGAAGTATGCACGAGTATGCACGAGTATGCACGAGTAAGCACGAGTAGGCGTGAGTATGCATGAGCGGGCACAAGTTTGTGAGTAGGCACTAGTTTGTGTGTGCGGGCACGAGTTTGTGAGTTGGGACGAGTTGGCACACTTGAGCGCGATTCAATTCAATTTGATTGCGGTTTTGCAGTTCTTTAGCTGATTTAATGTTGCTTTTCCTTTTCTTTGTGTTGAGAGCACATGCCATCTGCTCTTGGTATGCTGTTCATCCAGTTTTTTCTTCTTTCTTCCTCCCCTGGGTTGTTGCTCATATCCCCTGGTCATGCATTCTGCCTTGTTGCGTGCGACATGTCGCACCTCATGCTCTGCCAATGGACGCCATTGCCCATGCCCTGTGCTTGTCTGCAAACGAACACGAGGCATACTGGATGCATGCTGTCGGTTGCGCATGATGCGATCAACTGCTCCCATGCGATGTACATACCTGCTCTGCCCCAGCACAACATGTCGCACAGTTATGTCAAGGGTTTGCATGGCATGCTTTACGCTGCATGGCAAGCAGACTGTGGCTAGGCATCACCATACATTTCGCGTCCATGTTGGCCCTTTGCCCGGTGGTTGTGCATGCACTGCAACATCGCACCATGTCCGGAAATGGAAAGGGACCTTCCACATCCAAAGGCCACACATTCTTGAGAGTGTGCGACGGAAAACTTCCTTCAGTTGGTCTGATTCCCACCAGAGTCCAAAAGTCTAGCGCAAACTGCGAAAGAATTTGCTACACTGCGCATGGCTTTGCGATGTGCAGATCTGCCAAATCTCTGGCTTCGTCCGTGTCATGGTTTCATAATTGTGCAGTTTTTTCCAGGAGTGGGTGCGCGACTTGCCGATGACCCGTGCCCTTATCTGCTCGCCCTCTGGGGCCCTGGTACGTCTGGTGGCGGCTTGGCAGTTAGGTACAGAGGTGCGTACAATGTAGTCATCCGGGGGAATGGGTGTGAAATGGGTGGGGGGAAGGGAGAGAAAGGGGACACTGCTGATCGCTATGCATGTCGACATCCAAAAAGGTTGTGGAGAACTCCCACGCGCGTATGTGGAAAACATTTAAAGCTTAAGACACTTTGCAAGAGCTCTTCAAAATTTTAAACATGCGTATGTGGAGTTCAATGCACCGGTTGCTGCAAATGCTTATGTTGCACTATCCTGTACTATGCTGGTGTGCATGCCACGTGTGCGGCTGCTAGCTGTGCTAAAATCTGGAAGGACACCTGGATGTGCTGGTCCGTGGTGGCGCTGCTCACGAAAAAAACCAAGGTTTTTTTGGGAAGGGCAAGAAACGAAGTCGGATTTTAGATAGAGATGACTTCACTTAGCGAACCCCAATCTCTCCCCCCCCTTCGAAGGAAGCGTGTGCGCAGCCTTCCTCCAGAAATCAGTTGGAGCAGATGTCTTTGCAGTGTCAGAGCAATTTCATTTGTCCTTCCGCAACCCAAGAGAAGCTCCATGGCTGTCGGCTTCCTTTTCCCTTTGCTTTCTTCGCATGCTCTTCGATCCACACCACATCCCACCCCATGCACAGGCGAAACACTCTTGCGCACTCCGGAGAACCCAGAAGGCCAAGACCATGATACACCGAAGGCTCACGACACTGGAGGAAAGGCATCCACTGACAACGACAACAATGATGACGACGGCGTTTGCGGGAGCAGAAACAGCCCACATGGCTCGAGTGTGCCTTGCACTCTTTTGGTGTGTCCTTTCTCCTTTTGCACCTCCTCCTCCTCCTCCTCCTCCTCCTCCTCCTTCTCCTCCTTCTCGTTCTCCTTGTCCTCTCGTCCTCCTCGTCCTCGTCCTAGTCGCCGCCGTCGTCGTCATCGTCATCGTCATCTTCATCGTCATCGTCATCGTCATCGTCATCGTCATCGTCATCGTCATCG
>SZWC01012674.1:58698-84656 GCA_023375785.1 Penium margaritaceum | reverse complement strand
CTGTTCCAGAGCCCCAGATGTCACCGGGACTCCTTGCTGTGACTTCTACGTCTTGCAGGCGCCTTTCGGCGGACTGGGCATGAGGCCCATTTGCATGTTTTTGCATTACATACTTGCTGTCAGTCGACGGATGCATGCATGTGACCAGTCGTTGCGTGCGTCTTTTGATTTTGCACGTCTAGGTTCAGACGGCGTAGGATTCTGACATGTGTGCGCAGAGTTACGGCCAAAACAGTGGTTTTGGGCCGGTTTTAGGACAGTTCTTGGACTGCCGCGTGCGACACCCGCCGTGCGCCGCGGCAGGTATTTATGCCCTGGACCTGTCAGTTGTCATTTCTCTCTGCATTTACTAAGCTATTGAAGCTTATGAGACTTTGCGCGTCTCCCTAGCCTGATCCTTGCTGTTTCCTGCACCTGCCTGCTTGCTAGTGCGTCTGCTGACTGGACAGTGTCGCCACGTCAGCAGCAGCAAGGCTAGGAAGCTTCCTAGCAGTTTCTCANCTGTCAGTCGATGGATGCATGCATGTGACCAGTCGTTGCGTGCGTCTTTTGATTCTGCACGTCTAGGTTCAGACGGCGTAGGATTCTGACATGTGTGCGCAGAGTTACGGCCAAAACAGTGGTTTTGGGCCGGTTTTAGGACAGTTCTTGGACTGCCGCGTGCGACACCCGCCGTGCGCCGCGGCAGGTATTTATGCCCTGGACCTGTCAGTTGTCATTTCTCTCTGCATTTACTAAGCTATTGAAGCTTATGAGACTTTGCGCGTCTCCCTAGCCTGATCCTTGCTGTTTCCTGCACCTGCCTGCTTGCTAGTGCGTCTGCTGACTGGACAGTGTCGCCACGTCAGCAGCAGCAAGGCTAGGAAGCTTCCTAGCAGTTTCTCAAGCTGTTGGTCAACCCTGCCACCCACACACATGAGACAATCGACGTGGAACCCGGCCGTCACCCCAGATGTTGGTGTGTGTGGCTTCCACCCGTCATGAGCCAAGAGAGTAGCGGTACAGGAGAGCGCAACGACATGATCCCCGATGCGGACCCCGAAGGCACCGGCGCGTCAGCAGGTGGTGGACCACCCACTCGGAGCTGACCGACGACTGTCCCAGCGTCGTGGATGCTGTCTCGAACCTTATGCAGTTTTTCTGCAACCTATCCTTGATGGGGACGCAGCTGGCACTGGAGCACCGATGAGTGGTGGCTCCACCCACCAGCAGCTGCCAAAGAGCTGCCACGACATCCTTGGTGCTTGCCGGGGTGCTTTGCGGTTTTTCCGCAGTCGCTAGAGTTTTCTCGGTGGACTGGCTCTTGAGCCCGATTTGTATCTTTTGCATTGTCTGTCCATCGATCGGTGCCGGACTTCTCCGTGTGACCAGTCATGGCGTCCGGCTAGAGATTTGGTGTCTCTAAGGTCAGGCAACGTAGCGTTCTAATTTGTCTGTGCAGACTTATGGCCAAAACAAAGTTTAGTGAGCCGATTTTAGGACAGACCTTGCACCGCCGCGTGCGACACCCGTCACGCGCCGCAGCAGGTATTTATGTTGTGGACGTCTCATTTGTTAACTCTCTCTACAGTAGTATTCAATTATGTGCTTCGTGACACTGTGTACCTGTCCCTACCCAGACCCTTGCAATTCTGTGCATGACTTGTGACTGTCGTCACACACTGATTGAGCGCTGGCGCTTAGTTAACTGGCAAGCGGTTAGGAAGGTTCTAGGAAGTTTCTCATGGTAGCCGAGCAAACGAGCCACAACTCATTGTGTTGTGCAGTAGAGACGCGGCAACAATAGCAGTAGTGAGTGGTAGCAGCGGCAGCCACCCAGAGCTACAGCAGTAGCAGGTCTTGGAGGGACCCAACACGACAATGTTGCAGCGGAGTGGTGGAAGTAACGAAAACAACGGCAGCAGCTACAAGCAATTGCGGCCGTAGCAAAAATAAGCCGGGGGAAGCACCTCCAGCGAAAGCGCCTACGGGCAGTAGCCACTACACGAGCAGCACCGGGTGGCAGCAACAGTCGTGTCTGGCTACCAGTGTGCACACAAAAAAGGGAGGAGAAGCAACAGCTTGCGACAGCGGCTACGAGCAGTGGTAGCACGCAGCAGCGGTAGCAGCTTGTAACAGCGGCGGCATCAGGAGCCACGAGGTGCAACAGCAGTTCAGCAGTTGTAGCACCAACCGTAGGAGCAAGAGCTGAGAGCGGCCGAACCAACAGCCGTAACAGCAACGGCTGAGAGCATTAGCAACGGCTGAGAGCATTAGCGATGGCTGACAGCCGCAACAACAGCCGCAGCAGTAGTGGCGGCAATACGCACTTGTAGCAGGAGCGGTGACGCGCAGTAGCAGCAACGGCGGCGATCAGCTGCAATGGCAGCTGTAGCAGGCGGCAGCAGCAGCAGCAGCGAGCGGTAGCAGCAGCAGGCAGTCGGGAGGAGTAGTAGCAGGCGCAGCGGCAGCGGCAAGGAGGGATAGCTGCAGAGGCAAGTAGCTGCAGCAGTAGCGGTAGCAAGCAGCAGGCGCAGCGGCAGCAGCTGTAGTAACGACGGCGGCGGCGAGCAGGTGTAGCGTGCCGTAGCAGCTGCACACGTACAGAGCAACAGCAGCAATAGCGCACGCATCAAAGGCGGCTGTAGCGACTGCAGCTACCGCTGCTGCTCGCTTGCAGCGCGAAGCTACCCCGCAGCTTTACACTGCAAGCAAGGTCACCCACGGGGCGAGCTCGCCGAGCGGGCTTGCTTGACGAGCTCGTTGAGCGAGCTCGCTCGAACCGAGGGTCGAGCCGGACAGAAAAAAAGGAGGAGGAGAGGATAGAGGAGGGGCCCTCGAGTGGTGCACCCGAGAAAACCCCGAAGGGGACACCCAAGGAGGTGGCACCCTCACACACACAAAACAAAAGAGAAAGAGGACAAAGGGGTCCTCAAGTGGGGCAGTCGAGTAAGGCCCAAGAAGGGGTACCCCACTCGCGCCAAGCGATCGGTGAACGAAAAAAAAAAAAGAGGGTTGAGTCTTGCCTTTTGCTTTTATAAAGTATTTTACCTTTTAGTGTGGCTTGAAGCCACTACTGTCGGCTGACAACGACAACCGCTGTAGCAGCAACTGCCGCGAGAGTCATAGTAGCAGCAACAGCAGTAAAGGTGGCTTGAGGCCACAGCCGTCTATTGACGACGGCACCCGGTGCAGCATCAGCGGCACCGAAGGCGACTTGAGGTCGCACATTGCGATTGTTGCGCCATCACCACTTGGTGCAACATTGTAGGAACAAACTACGGCTGAGGTTGTCGTTGTGACTAACGCCATCGCAGCGTGTTGAGAGACATTGTTGAATTCGTATCCCTCCTTGTGGTACTTTGCGCCACCAAGGTCGAGTGTGTGAGATTATCACCTACGCTCAGCTCTCGACATAAGCTGCGCAGTGTGGCCATGGGCATTGCCAGCGCCGTGGTCTGCACTTGAGTCATGGCAGCCGCTACAAGCACAGTGGTTGACGCAGCCGTGGCACGCGTCCCATTTGTCTTCAGGGTTTTCGTGCTACTACCGTCAAGATAGGTAGCATGGTTGGCGCCAGGGCCGACAGCGCCCTCCTGGGTGGCATCCCCCTTGGGTATGATTCTCCCCACCTCCTCCTTCAGTGGATATGTCACCGAGTAATGCCACATCGCTTCTGCGTGGTGATATGGCCGCCCTACACATGGAGGTCCGGAACCTCAAGCGCATGGTCCAGTAGCTCTTTGATCACGTGACTTCCGAGCGAGCTGCCACCCTGTCGCAGGTATCACCTCCCACTTCATATTCATCTTCCTCCTGATCCTGCATCCCTTCCTCCAACGATGCTAGTATGTCAAATCTCTCGTCTACATCTGTCCTCCTCCACTCTGTCTTGGAGGCTGACGATATCATACCGACTGACAGACCCTCAGCCCCTGGCCGTACTGCTCATTCTTACACTCGTCGTGCGCGTCGATAAGCTACTCGTCTTGCACGTCGCTCGCAAGCACCACCATCAGATGCGGCTGTGGGAGGAGTCACAGGTGACGAGACCCCCTCATCTCCCTTCCACAGGTTGGTCTGCCGAGTCCCCACAACTCTTGCTGAGGTGTCAGTCGTGGAGGGAATGGTTTGTCCGTTGACGACCTCAGTGGAGCTCGGCATTGGTGAGGCGAGTACTGTACAGGTTGGATGGTTGAGGCGGATGACGCAACACAACAGACTCAGCCAGTGGAGAGTTTGGCGGGGGAGACATTCACCCTGATGGAAACTCTTTGTTAGAGGAGGATTGGTCCGATGCTGAGTAGAAGCCCGGGATGGAGATGGTGATCGTTGATACGTTGGCGGATGATGTGACGACGGCCAATGTAGAAGCTGCGCCTGACGATGTGAGTTTGGAGACTGTCGCCATGGTGCCAAGAGTAGCAACAGGAGGAGCAGGTGATAGAGATGATGACGCTTGGCCCATAACAGATGCCAAGGCGGTTCTAACAGATAGTGCTGGACAGCAGGAGCAGGTGATGGTCCGCCAGGACGGGGCAGACTTCCTCTATGAGGATCAGTCGTCCGTCCCGGAGTGATCGGACGTAGAGTCAAAAGCAGACGTAGAGGCCCAGTGCATTGTCGTTCTTTCAATAGCCGCGACACGAGCACGAGATGGCCCCTCGGTGAGAGTAGGTTCCCGTGTGTGCGACGTGGAGGATGCAGAGTGAGCTGCGGACATCTGGCTCATCGCTACTCTGACCGGTGTCGCTGACACCCAAGCGGTCTCAGCTGACGACACATCTACTCTCGTCTGAGCTGCAGTTCTTGTACTCAAGTGCCTATTCTCCGCGGTTGACGAGTAGGAGGCAGTCGTGGCGGGAGCGGAGGCACACGTGCAGAGTCTCATGGCTGAGCTCCAAGAACCCAAGACAACTGGTGCAAGCCTAAGACAACTGGTGCAAGCCCAAGACAACTGGAGCAAGGCAAAGACAATTGGAGAAAGCCCACGACAACTGGAGCAGGCCCAAGATGACAAGAGCAAGCCCAAAACAACTGGAACAAGGCTAAGACAACGGGAGGAGGCCCAAGACAAATGGAGCAAGGCCAAGACAACTAGAACAAGCCCAATACAACTGCAACAAGCCAAAGACAACTGGAGAAAGGCTAAGACATTTGGAGCAAGCGTGAGACAATTGGAGCAAGCCCACAAAAACTTGAGCAAGCCCAAGATAACTAAAGCAAGCTGAAGGCAACTTGAGCAACCCCAAGACAGCTGGAGCAAGCCCAAAATAATTGGAGCAAGTCCAGCACAACTTTAGCCAGGCCAAGAGAGCTGGAGTAAGCCAAGGACAACTGAAGCAAGCTGAAGACAACTTGAGCAAGGCCAATCCAACTAGAGAAAGCATAAGACAACTAGAGCAAGGCCAAAACAACTGGAGCAAGCTCGAGAAAACTGGAGCAAGCTCAAGATAACTGAAGTAAGGCCAGACAACTGGAGCAAGTCCAAGACAACAACAAAAAGCCCAAGACATCTGGAGCAAGGCCAAGACGTCTAGAGCAAGCCCAAGGTGAATGGATCAAGACCAAGATAGATGGAGCAAGCCCAAGGCAACTGGAGAAAGCCCAGGACAACTAGAGTGAGGCCAAGACATTTGGAGCAAACCCAAGACAACTGGAGCAAGCCCAAGACAATACGAGCAAGCTCAAGACAAGTAGAGCAGGCTCAAGACATGTGGAGCTGGGCCAAGACAATTGGAGCAAGGCCGAGACAACTTGAACAAGCCCAAGACAACTGCAGGAAGCCAGAGACATCTGGAGCAAGCCAAAGACAATAGGAACAAGGCAAAGACAACAGTAGCAATCCCAAGACATCTAGAGCAAGCCCAAGACAATTGGAGCAAGCCCAAGTCAACTCGAGCAAGCCCAAGACGACTAGAAGAAGGCCAAGAAAACTGGAGCAGCCTCAGGACAAGTGGAGCAAGGCCAAGATAGCTGGAGCAAGCGAGAGACAACAAGAACAAGCCCAAGACATCAGGAGCAAACCAAAGACAACTGGAGCAAGCCCAAGAAAGTTAGAGCAAGGCCAAGATGACTGGAGCAAGCCAAAAACACCTAGAGGAAGGCCAAGAAAACTGGAGCAAGCCAAAGACAACGGGAGCAAGCCCAAGACAAATTGAGAAAGGCCAAGACAACTAGAGCAAGCCCAAGACAACTCGGGCAAGCGCAAGACAACTGGAGCAAGGCCATGACAACTGGAACAAGGCCAAGACAAGTGGAGCAAGCCCAAGACAATTTGAGCAAAACCAAGACAACTGGAGGAAGGCCAAGACAACATGAGCAATCCCAAGATAACTGGAGCAAGCCCACGACAACTAAAGGAAGGCCAAAACAACTCAAGCAAGCCCAAGCCCAAGATAGCTGGAGCAAGCACAAGGCAATTGGAGCAAACCCAAGACCACTGGAGCATGGCCAAGAGAACTGGAGCAAGCCCAAGACAATAAGAGCATAGCCAAGACAACTGGAGCAAGGCTAAGTCAACTGAAGTAAGCCCAAGACAACTAGAGCAAGGCCAAGACAAATACAGCAAGCTCAAGACAACCGGAGCAAGCCTAAGGCAACTGAAGCAAGGCCAAGAAAACTGGAGGAAGGCCAAGACAATTGAAAAAGGCCCAAGACAACTGGAGCAAGGCCAAAACAACTGGAGCAAGCCGAAGACAACTTGAGCAAGCCCAAGACAACTGGAGCAAGCCTAAGACAGCTGAAGCAAGCCCAAGACAAGTGGAGCAAGGCCAAGAAAACTGGAGCGAGCCCAACACAACTAGAGCAAGATCAAGACAACTAGAGCAAGCCCAAGACAACTGGTGCAAGCCAAAGACAGATGGAGAAAGCTCAAGACACGTGGAGCAAGCTCAAGGCAACTAGAGCAAGCCGAACACAATTGGAGCAAGCCCAATACAACTGGAGCAAGCCAAAGACAACTAGAGTAAGGCCAAGACAACTGGAGCAAGCGCAAGACAACTGGAGCATGGCCAAGACAACTGGAGTCTCCAAGTCAATTGGAGCAAGCCCACGAGAACTGGAGCAAGGCCAAGACTTTTGGAGCAAGCTCAATACAACTGGCGTAAGACCAAGACAAATACAGCAAGCCCAAGACAACTGGAGCAAGACCAAGACAACTTGAGCAAGCCTGAGACAACTTGAGAAAGGCTAAGCCAATTGGAGCAAGACAAAGCAAACGGAAGCAAGCCCAAGACAACTGGAACAAGGCCAATACAATTGGAGCAAGCCGAAGACAACTTGAGCAAGGCCAAGACAACTGGATCAAGCCCAAGACAACAGGACCAAGTGAAAGACAACTGGTGCAAGCCCAAGACAACTAGAGAAAGGCAAAGACAATTGGAGCAAGCCCAAGAAAACTGGAGGTAGACCAAGACAACTGGAGTAAGCCCGAGACAACTGGAGCAAGCCTAAGACTACTGGAGCAACCCAAATACAATTGGAGCAAGCCCAAGACAACTGGAGCAAGCCCACAACAACTGGAGCAAGGCCAAGACAACAGTGGAAATACCAAGACAATCTGAGCAATCCCAAGACAACTAGAGCGAGCCCAAGACAATTGGAGCATGCCCAAGACAATTGGAGCAAGGCCAAGAAAACTGGAGTAGCCCTAGGACAAGTGAAGGAAGGCCAGGATAACTGGAGCAAGCGTGAGACAAAAAGAGCAAGCTCAAGAAAACAGGAGCAAAGCCAAGACAACTTGAGCAAGCCCAAGACAACTAGAGCAAGGCCAAGACAAGTGGAGCAAGCCAAAGACAACTGGAGGAAGGCCAAGACAAGTGGAGCAAACCTAAGACAACTGGTGCAAGTCCAAAACAACTGGAGCAAGGCCAACAGTATTGGAGCAAACGCAAGACATTTGCAGCAAGCCAAAGACAAATGGAGCAAGGCCAAGACAACTGGAACACAGCCAAGACATTTGGACGAGGCCTAAGACAACTTGAGCAAAACCAAGACAACTAGAGCAAGGCCAATACAATAGGAGAAAGCCCATGACAACAGGAGCAAGCCAACGACAACTAAAGGAAGGCCAAGACAACTCGAGCAAACCCAAGACAACTGGAGCAAGCCTAAGACAACTCGAGCAAGCCCAAGACAACTGGAGCAAGGCCAAGACAACTGGAGCAAACTCAAGACAACTGGAGCAAGACGAAGACAACTTGAGGAAGGAAAATACAACTGAAGAAAACACAAGACAACGAGAGCAAGCCCAAGACATCTGGAACAAGCTCAGGCTAACTAGAGCAAGCCCAAGACAACTGGAGCGAGGCCAAGACAACTGAAATAATCCCAAGACAAGTGGATCATGGCCAAGACAACTGGAGCGTCCCCACGTAAATTGGAGCAAGCCCAAGACAGTTGGAGCACGGCCACAAAAACTGGAGCAAGCTCAAGAAAACTGGCGCAAGGCCAATACAACAAGAGCAAGGCCAAGACAACTGAAGCAAGCCCAAGACAACTGGAGCAAGACCAAGACAACTTTATCAAACCCAAGACAACTTTATCAACCAATGCCTCCAAACTGGAGCCACATGTGCCGCGCCCCCTTAAGGTAGCGCACTGTGTGATGCACTGCATATCAGTGAAGTGCACCAGGATTAGCCACAAACCGACTTACCTGTCCAACAGCATGGGCTACATCTGGTCGGGTGGCAACCATGGCATACATCAGACTGCCCACTGCAAACGGATATGGGATGCCCAACATGTCAGGTTTCTCCGCTTCATTGGATGGGGACATGGAGGAAGAGAGCTTGCACTCTGAGCTCATGGGTGTGCTGGCAGGCTTGCAACATGCCACGTCGTATTGTTTGAGGATAGAGTCAATGTACTTTGTCTGGTTCAGGCTGATGGTATCCGTTGCTCCGTCATACTTGATGGTGATTCCAAGGTAGGAGTTAAGAGGACCCATGTTCTTCATCTCAAATCTACTACTCAGCTGCCCCTTGAGACCGTCTAGCAGCCGTGTTGAAGAAGAGCATAGAATGAGATCATCAATATACAAGGCGACCAACATGGTCCCTTTGTCGTTCTCATGCACATACTTGCTAGGGTCGTTGTCGCAGTGCATGAAGGACTCCTCAGCCATGAATGTATCCATCTCCTAGTACCAAAGTCTTGGCGCTTGTTTTTGCCCATAGAGCGCCTTCACCAATTTGCAGACATTGCCCTTGGGAGCATCAACCCCCTCTCGATCCTCCATCAACACCTCCTTGTCAATTTTGCCATAAAGAAAGACTGTCTTGACATCCATCTGGTGGTCCTCCATATTCTCGGTAGTAGCAATGGCAAGCATTGACCGGATGGAGGCGAACGTCACAACTAGAGCAAAGGTCTCAACGTACTCTGCGCCAGACCGTTGAGAGAACCTTTTTTCTACCACTCGTGCCTTGTACTTTTCTATCTTGCCGTCCGGTTTCCTTTTTACGTTCAGCACCCACTTGGACCCCACAACGTGAGCCCCAGCAGGTCTGTCCACCAGCACCCATGTCTCATTCTCCTCGATGGAGCTGAGTTCACTGCAGATAGTCAGGCAGCGTGAGTGCCTTAGCGACAGACGTTGGCTCCTCTTGAACCATGAACAAATTGTTCAAGCCTGTCCATTCATCCCTATGTGTGTCATGATGTTGTTGAGGTACTTTGAGGTGTGAACTACTCCTTGGACCTACTGGCTGTTACTGTTGATTTGGAGGCTGGAGTTATACTTCATCGTTGATGATGGGAGAGGAATCATCCTCATGGTGAGGAGGATCACATACATCAGAGTCAAAGTCTGATTCCTCTCAGTCATCTTCATCAGCTCCTCTCCCTGTTTCAACACCTAGCTCATGCCATTGTGCTGGTGCTTCATCTCTCTCCTCGAGAAGAGTGAGCCACTCGCCCTGTTTTGGAGTGTTCTCGAGCTTGAGAAGCTCTCCCATACTCACAGACCTTCATGAAAATCCAGATCTTTGCGACGGATGAGCTTCATTGCTCCTTGGTCCCACAGTCTATATGGCTTGTGGGCGCTGTCATAGCCAATGAAAATGCACTTGCATGCTCTTACATCAGGGCCCTTACCGGCCTGGACCTTGGCAAAGCTAGTGCAACCGAACACCTTGAGATGGGAGGCGTCCGGCTTCCTGCCTAGCCATGCTTCTTGAGGCGCCTTCAGCTGCTATGTTTGCTTCTTCTTGCCTCTCCTTCGCAGAGCTGCTACATGTGTGAGGTTCACAAGGTAGGTAGTCGTACGTGCTGCTTCAACCCAGAACCTAGGAGGCAACTTGGCGTCAAAGAGTATGCACCTTGTCATGCCCAGGAGGGTCTGGTTCATCCTCTCTGCTACGCGGTTGCTTTGAGGTGAGTTGGGGGTAGCTTTCTGGTGTTCAATGCCCTGCAACTTGAGCCATTTCCTGCTGGCTTTGTACTCTCCCCCATTGTTTGTCTTGAATGCCTTCACCTTCTTTCCACTCCATCGCTCAACCATAGCAACAAAGGCCTGCATATTCTCCTTCACCTAACTTTTATGTTTGAGAAAGTATATCCAAGCTCTTGACGTCGATGCATGTGAGGAAAAATCTGCTGCCTCCATTTGATGGTATGGGAAAGGGACCACATACGTCAGTGTGGACGAGGTCAAGGGGTGCGAGATTACATGTGCCATTGCGCTTGAAGATTTTCTTTTTCGCCTTGCCTTGAAGGTAGTTCACACATGATCCCGGCTCCCTCCGCCTCATCACCTAGCTCCATCCCATGCACTAGCTCCTGTTTTCCCATGAGCTCCAATGTGCGATGAGCCACATTCCCAAAGCGTCTCTGCCACAGGTTCTCAGAGGATGTGCATAGGCTAGAATGAACAGCCCCGGTGGCTGCATTTGCCTCCGGTTTTGTTGCCAAATCTTCTGTTGCCAGTGCTTCTGCTGCTCCAACATGTCCTTCCTCATCTGAATCCACATCGCTGCTCTCCTCATCATCACTCTCAATCGAATATTCAGCTGATGAAGTTGTCGTTTTGGTCTGCAAGACGTAGAGTCCATCAACGCGAGGAACCTGTTCGACAACCTTGTTGGCGGAGTAGGAGATGTAGATTTCCTTGGTAGGGACTGTCATCGCTTCCTGCTCTTTAAGGACCATTGTGATGCCATGGTCAGTTATCTTGGAGACGGAGAGCAGGTTGGCTGTGAAAGAGGACAAGTAGACCAGGCCCTCTAGCTTGAAGTCGAAATCTCCATCGTCGACGCCCAATGTGACCAGCTTGTCACCAATCCCCTCAGGTGCCTCAAGCTTGCCATTGGTGACTCTGAAGTTCTCTTTGCATGGAGCGAGAAAGACAAAGTCTCTCTTCTTGCAAGTGGTGTGCTCGTTTGTGCCCAAGTCAAGGCCGTAGGCTCCTGGCCTGAGTATCGCCCTCCCTTTGTTGGAGGCACACTCAGCCATCAAGCTTGTGGGATCCTTCCCACCATTCCCCCCTTGCCATTCATCCCCATCTCCTCCCTCTCTCTTGGATGCCTGGCACTCTCGAGCCCAGTGTCAAATCTTGCCACAGTTATGGTAGTTTCCTTGGCGCTTAGTACCCCTTCCACTATTGCTAGTGCTGTTGTACCCCTTGTACACAGAGGAGGAGGTATTGCAAAAGGTGCCGCTGCTCCGTGAGGCAAAAACAGCCATGTTTGCTTCACTACTAGTGTAGGAAACTAGATCTTCAGTCCACCCTCCAGTCACTGTTATCATGGGGCCCCAACTTTCCAGCAGCGTGATAAGAAAAATCATGGCATGCGTATCAGATTTCAGGTCCCATCCGATTCCAGTGGCTTGTTGCAAGAGCGTCTCAAATTCTGCATAAAGCGGAGACATCCTCCCCTTCACCAAGCCTCATGCTGATGAGGTTTCGTGGAATGAAGAGACGATTGGCAAGTGAGGAGGACTGAAACACCTTTTCGAGTTTGGCGTATGCCGCAGCTGCCACAGTACAACCGCTAATATGTGAAAGGACTGAGGGTTGTATGGAGGATACAAGAATGGCGAGAGCATTCTTGTTAAGCTTGACCCATGCCACAAGGTCAGCACCCTCTTCCTTTGGTACTGGAAAAGCTCCGTCAAAACATCCTAGCAGATCTGTGTCATCCATGATGATCTCAAACTGCCACTTCTACAATAAAAACCCCTCTCTATCAAACTTGAGGATGGGCTAATGATTGTGTGGTTCCCCTGTCCCTGCCACCCCTACAACTACAACCACTACAGCTGCTGTATCTGTTGTTGATTCCGATGTCATTGTGTTTGAGGCCGCTGTAGGCTCTTGGTGAGAAAAGGCAACTGTTTCCCCTGTTAATGTTGCCTATTGTAAGTAGATGTAGGCTGATGTAGGCAGATGTCAGCTCCCAAGGGAAAAAGTGCAAATGTGTTGCATTCCCCTTGTGCTGATGTTGACCTACAAATAGAGAAGTTGGGTGAGAGCAAAGACGCTCTCACTGCTTGTGACGGTTCCATGCGTGAAACTTCTCTAACCAGAGGCGTGGGCCCATAACCCTTGATTAGCTACTGAGCTAACCACCTCTGGCAGAGAAGCTACGAAAACCGAAACGCTCACAAAGGTTTTTACACCTCCTTCCTTAGTTGACAATGTGTCATGCTTCCCAAACTTAACCAGTCATACACTTCACCTTCAAGAGTACTAATCCCTTAGCATCACATCGCAAGAAGAGCTCAAGTCGCCAATAACCAAGAGAGCATCAAGCAAGGGTTAATTTACGATCATGCAAGACAATACATTCATAGCTGTCTTTCCAATCCTAGAACTCAAAAGCACATTCTTGAGAAGTGGCCTGAACCAGCCACATCACCAATGGACTTACACTTTAGGCTTGACACATTAGCATTCTAGTGTCAATGTGACAGACCAACCATGAATCGTCCAAGAAGCTACCATGTTTTTTTCATGGAAGCTTCCGTAGCAAACAAGATGTGCATGGGGCCACGGCCAAAATCATGACCTCTCACTTGGCCAGATAAAAAAATGGCTAAGGTCGCCAGTCACCCACATGGTGTACTCACAGGTCATATCTCACATGAGACAGAGCATACTTGAGCCACACTACAAAGGATCCATGGGTCATACCTCCACAAGGGGCAGAGCACTCGTGATCCATCCTACAACACTGAACAAGGGGCAAAAACATTCAACAAAGTGGAGCAAGGGCAAGATAACTCAAGCGAGCGCGAGACAACAAGAGAAAGCCCAAGACAACATGTTCCATGGGAGCATGTCCTAGACATCTAAAGCAAGGCCAAGATAGCTAGAGAAATTAAAAGACAATTGGAGGAATACCAAGATAGATGCAGCAAGCCCAAGACAGCTGGAGCAAACCCAAGACGACTAGAGCAAGGCCAAGACAACTGGAGCAAGCACAAGACCACTAGAGCAAGCCCATGACAACTGGAACAAGGCAAAGAAAAGTGAAACAAGGCCAAGACAAGTGGAGCAAGCCCAAGAAAACTTAAGCAAAACCAAGACAACTGGAGCAAGGCCAAGACAACAGGAGCAAGTCCAAGACAATTGGAGCGAGACCCGGACAACTAAAGGCTGGCCAAGACAACTCGATCAAGCCCAAGACATGTAGAGCAAGCCCAAGACAACTCGAGAAAGCCCAAGAAAACTGGAGCAAGCTCAAGAGTACTGGAGCAAGCACAAGATAACTAGAGTAAGCCCAAAACCACTGGAGAAAGCCCAAGACAACAGGAGCAAGCCCAAGACCACTGGAGCAAGGCCAAGACAACAGGAGCAAGCCCAAGACAACGAGAGCATGGCTAAGACAACGAGAGCAAGCCCAAATCAATTGGAGGAAGCCCAAGACAACTGGAGCAAGGCCAAGACAACTGGAGCAAGCTCAAGACAACTGGAGCAAGGCCAAGACAACTGGAGGAAGGCCAAGACAAGTGAAGAAAGCCCAACACAACTAGAGCAAGTCCAAGACAAATGGAGCAAGCCCAAAACAACTAGATCAAGCCCAAGACAACTGGAGAAAGCCCAAAACAACAGGAACAAGGCAAAGAAAACTAGAGCAAGCCCAAGACAACAATAGCAAGCCCAAGACAACAGGAGCAAGCCCAGGACAACTGGAGCAAGCCCAAGACATGTGGAGCAAGTCCAAGGCAACTGGAGCAAGAGAAAGACATTTGGAGAAAACCAAAGACAACTACAGCAAAGCCAAGACAACTGGAGAAAGCCCAAGAAAAATGGAGCATGGCCAAGACAAATGGAGCATCCCCAAGTGAATTGGAGCAAGCCCAAGACAACTAGGGCAAGGCCAAGACAACTCGAGCAGGCTCAAGACAACTGGCGCAAGGCCAAGACAACTAGAGCAAGGCCAAGACAATTGAAGCAAGCCCAAGACAATTGGAACAAGACCAAGACAACTGGAGAAAACCCAAGACAACTATTGCGAGCCTTAAACAACGGGAGCAAGGCCAAGACAACTGGAGCAAGACAAAGAAAACTGATGCAGGTCCAAGACAACTGAAGTAAGGCCAAGACAATTGGAGCAAGCCCAAGACAACTTGACCAAGGCCAAGACAATTGGAGAAAGCCCAAGAGAACTGGAGCAAGCCAAAGACAAAAGGAGCAAGCCCAAGACAATTGGAGCAAGGCAAAGAGAACTGGAGCAAGCCCAAGAAAACTGGAGCAAGCCCCTAAAATAGGAGCAAGCCCAAGACAATTGGAGCAAGCCCAAGACATGTGGAGCAAGCCCAAGGCAACAAGAGCAAGCCAAATACAATTGGAGCAAGCCCAAGACAACTGGAGCAAGCCCAAGACAACAGGAGCATGGCCAACACAACTGGAGCAAGCCCAAGATAACTGGAACAAAGCCAAGACAACTGAAGCAAGCCCAAGACAACTTGAGGGAGCCCAAGAAAACCAAAAAATCCCAAGACAACTAGATCAATGCCAAGACAACAAGAGCAAGCAAAAGGCAACTCGAGCTATCCCAAGAAAAGTGGAGCAAGGCCAAGACGACTTGAGCAAGTCCAAGACAACCGGAGGAGGCCCAGACAACTGGAGCAAGCCCAAGACTGAAAAAAGTGTAGGACAAAGGTGAGGAGAGTGCCTTATGTACACAAGTGAGAGAGAAGTTGAGCCACTTGGCAGAAATGAAGATGAGTAGTTGTTGTATCTTCTTCCATGACAATGGGAGACTAGACTCAATAGGTAAGGACCAAAGACTGTCCACAACCCAGCTGTGTGGCTGGTCTCTTGGCATCTAGGCTGGAGGTTAGGTGCCTTGTGACAATCTCTTGCCATCTGTGGCCACCTCAGGCTACCTCAGGCTACCTCAGGCTGCCTCTGGCCACTCCTGGCCTTTCTAGCCACTCCTGGCCATTCCTGGCCACACCTGGTCACTCTTGGCCACTCCTGGCCACTCCTGGCCACCCCTGGCCACCCTTGGCCACTCCTGGTCACTTCTGGCCACTCCTGGCCACTCGTGGCTCCACCTGATTCACCTGTGGTTACTCTTGGCCACAGCCAGTGGTCACCTGAGATCCAAAAAACGACCTGTGGTAACTCTAGGAGCAGATGCCAGGCCCTCAACATCAGATGCTTGCATATTAGGACTAACCCACACCAAGTCTATCTGCTTGTGCCAACCCAACCCAAGGCCAATTTTGTCAACACTCCCCCTGGCCGCTGGTGGTTGGTGTAGGATGGCTAAGAAGTCGGAGACGCTCACGAAGATACTCAAACCGCTCTCAAGGGAGCGGCTTTGTGAAGATGTTGCTAACGTTCTCTACGGTTGGAACATACTTCACTTCCACAACCCCGCTCTCCACTAGGTCTCGGATGAAGTGATACTTCATCTCAATGTGCTTTGTGCGGGCATGGAAGACTGGGTTCTTGGTGAGGTGGATGGCGGACTGATTGTTGCACCAAAGTGGGGTTGCGGTCTCTTGTGGCAGGTTGAGCTTGCCCAAGAGTCTACTCAGCCAGATGGCCTCTTTCCCCGACTTTGTGCCTGCATAATACTCAGCTTCTGAAGTGGACAAAGCCACATAGTGGAAGCGTTTGGAGCTCCAACTCACCACGCCTTTACCGAGCGTGAAGCAGTAGCCGAGGGTTGAGCGGCGGTTGTCAACATCATCCGCCCATGATGCATCACAGAAACCAGCAAGGGCGAGAGGGCCGAAGCCACCGAGCACAAGACTGATAGATTTGGTGCCCTGGAAGTAGCGGAAAACACGCTTGGCTCCCTCCCAGTGACCTGTCCCAGGTTGTGCCATGAAGCGTGCAAGAAAGCTGACGGCGAAGGCCGAATCCGGTCGCGTACCAACCATGGCATACATGAGGGAACCCACTGCGGAGGCATATGGGATGGTTTTTTCCGCCTCACATTCAGATTCTGTGGAGGGTGAGAGTGCTGCAGTCAGTGCATGTTTTTCTGTCGTAGGGGTTGCCACTGTTTTGCAAGCGGCCATGTTGAACCTGGCCAGAACCTGTGATAGGTATGGCCCTTGGTGGAGCGTGAGTGTGCGCTCAGTCCTGTCACGGATAACTTGCAAGCCCAAGTAGAACTCAAGCTCCCCGAGGTCTTTCATGGAAAACTGTTGGTGCATATCTCGCTTGAAGTCGTCGAGCTGAGCCGCTGACGCTGTTGCCAAGACCAAGTCATCCACGTACACCAATACCATGAAAAATTGTCCATCAAGCAATCGCAGGAAAAGACTCATGTCTGCCTCGCTGGTGCGGAAGCCAAGTGCATGGAGTGCTTGCACAAGCCTCCCATACCATGCACATGGAGCCTGTTTGAGACCATACAATGCTTTGTGGAGACGCCAGACGTAGTTGGGCTGTGAGACATCCTCAAACCCCGGCGGTTGTGAGATGTACACTTCTTCTTCAAGCGGACTGTGAAGGAAGGCGGAAGTGACATCCATTTGGTGAAGCTGTAAGTTGAGTGAGGTTGCGACGGACAGGACGACACGCAAGGTGGTGAACTTGGCCATAGGAGCAAATGTCTCGTGATAGTCGACACCATGCTCTTGGACAAACCCTTGGGCAACCAGCCTGGCTTTGTAGTGATCCACCCTCCCATCTGCACCATGCTTGAGTGCGTAGACCCATTTGCACCAGACAGCCTTGCGACCTTGTGGCAGCGGAACAAGCATGTAGGTCTGAGTGGATTCGAGAGCTCGCATCTCTGTTTGCATTGCTGCCTCCCACCGGTCCGCATGCTCACACGATCGGGCGGCTGGCAAAGTCTGAGGGACCACCTCAGCACCAATGAACATAGCTTGTTCATGTGGTTGATGGTCAACAATTGGTGGCAGGCCCCTTACACGTAGGGAGAATCTGACGGGCTCAAGTTTGTCCTGTTTCGCTTCAGCTCGGGGTCTGCCCTCTTATGTCTCTTGCACTGCTGAGTTGGGGCTGCCAACTGGAGCATGCCAAAGACAACTGGAGCATGCCAAAGACAACTGGAGTAAGCCCAAGACAATTGGGGCTAGGCGATGAAAAATGGAGGAAGGCCTAGAAAAATGAAGCAAGCCCAAGAAAACAGTGCAAGCCCAAGACAACTGGAGCAATCCCAAGACAACTAGAGCAAGACCAATAAGTGTGGACAATGCCAAGACGACTGGAGCACGCCTTAGGAAACTGGAACAAGGTCAGGAGAACAGGAGCAAGTCCAAAACAACTGGTGCAAGCCCAAGACAAAGGGAGGAAGCCGAAGATAACTAGAGCAAGCCCAAGACAATTGAAGCAAGCCCAAGATAACTGGAGCAAGCCGAAGACAACTGAAGCAAGCCCAAGACAAGTGGAGCAAGGCCAAGACCATTGGAGCAAGGCCAAGACACCTGGAGCAAGCCCAAGACAACTGGGGCAAGCCCAATACAATTGGAGGAAGTCCAAAATGACTGAAACAAGGCCAAGAAAACTAAGGCAATCCCAAGGCAACTAGAGCAAGGCTATGACAACTAGAGCAAGGCCGAAACAAAAGAAGTAAGCCCAAGACAACTGGTGCAAGCCCAAGACATCTGAAGAAATCCCAAGACAACTGGAGCAAGCCCAATAAACGTGGACAAGGCCAAGAGAACTGGAGCAAACCCAGAACAACTGGAGCATGCCAAGAACAACTGGAGCAATCACAAGACAACTGGAGCAATCCCAAGACAACTGGAGCAAGCCAATGTAAAATGGAGCAAGGCCAAGAAAACTGAAGCAAGGCCAAGATAACTGGAGCAAGCCCAAGTAAACTGGAGAAAGGCCAAGAAAATTGGAGCAATCCTAAGACAACTGAAGCAAGGCTAAGACAACTAGATCAAGGCCAAAACAACTGAAGCAAGGCCAAGACAACTGGCGCAAGAGCAAGACAAGTAGAGCAAGCCAAAGACTACTTGAGCAAGCTCAAAAAAACTGGAGCAAGCCCAATAAAACTGGACAACGCCCAAGGCAACTTGAGCAAGCCCAAGACAACTGGAGCAAGGCAAAGACAACAGAAGCAAGAGCAAGACTACTCAAGCAAACCCAAGATCACTGGAGCAAGGCCAAGACAGTTTGAGCAAGCCCAAGACAATTGGAGCAAGCCCAAGAAAATAGGATCAAGGCCAAGACAGTTGGAGCAAGGCCAAAACAACTGCAATCCCTAGAAAACTGGAGCAAGCCCAAGAAAACTAGAGCAATCCCAAGACATCTTAAGCAAGCCCATGACCACTGGAGCAAGGCCAAGACGACTGGAGTAAGCCCTAGACAAGTGGAGCAAGCTCAAGATAACTCAAGCAGGCCCAAAACAGCTGGAGCAAGGCAAAGACAACTAGAGCAAGCCCAAGACACCTTGAGCAAGGCAAGGACAACTGGAGCAAGCCCAAGACTATTGAAGCAAGCCCAAGACAACTGCAGCAAGCACAAGACAACTGAAGCAACCCCAAGACAACTAGAACAACCCAAGACAACTGGACCAAGCCCAAGAAAACTGGAGCAAGTCCAAGAGAACTGTAGGAAGGCCAAGACAACTGGAGCGAGACTAAGACAATTGAAGCAAGCCAACGACAACTAGAGCAAGGCCAAGACAATTGGAGCAAGCCCGAGACAGGTGGATCAAAGCCAAGAGAATTGGAGCAAGGCCAAGAAAAATGAAGCAAGTCCAAGACAATAGGAGCAAGCCCAAGACAACTGGAGAACGCCCAAGACAACTCGAGAAATGCCTGGACAACAGAGCAAGGCCAAGATACCTGGAGCAAGCCCAAGACAACTGGAGTAAGCCCAAAACATGTGGAGCAAGGCCAAGACAAGTAAGGCCAAGACAAGTGGAGCAAGCCCAAGACAACTATAGCAAGCCCGAGAAAACTGGAGAAGAACTAAGACAACTTGAAAAGGCCCAAGAAAACTGGAACAAGCCCAAGACAATTGGAGTAAGGCCAAGACAACTGGAGCAAGGGCAAGACAACTGGAGCAAGGCCAAGACAACTGGAGCAAGCCCAAGAAAACTAGAGCAATCCCAAGACAATAAGATCAAGACCAAGACAACAAGAGCAAGCTCAACACAACTGGAGCAAGACGGAGACAACTTTTGCAAGCCTAAGATAACTGGAGAAAGGACAAGACAACTGGAGCAAGCATATGACAACTAGAGCAAGGTCACGAAAACTGGAGCAAGGCCAAGACAATTGGAGCAAGCCCAAGACCACTGGAGCAAGGCCAAGACAATTGGAGCAAGCCCAAGACAGCTAGAGAAAGCCAAAGCCAACTAGAGCAAGCCCAAGACAACTTGAGCAAGGCAAAGACAATTGGAGCAAGACCAAGGCAGCTGGAGCAAGCCCAAGACAACTTGACCAAGCCCAAGACAACTGGAGCAAACCCAAGACATGTGGAGCAAGCCCAAGGCAACTTGAGCAAGCCCAAGACAATTGGAGAAAGCCCAAGACAATTGGAGGAAGCGCAAGACAACGAGAGAAAGACCAAGACAACTGGAGCAAGCCCATGACAACTGGAGCAAGGAAAAGACAACTGGAGCAAGCCCAAGGTAGCTAGAGCAAACCAATGACAACTGGAGCAAGGCCAAACAATGCGAGCAAGCCCAAGACGACTAAAGAAAGGCCAAGACAACTGGACCAAACCCAAGACAATTGAAGAAAGCGCAAGACAAGTGGAGAAAGCGCAAGACAACTGGAGCAAGCCAAAGACAACAGGAGGAAGCTTAAGACAACTGGAGAAAGCCCAAGACAACTGAAGCATGCACAAGACAACTGGACCAAACCCAAGACAACTAGAGCAAGCCTAATACAACGGGAGCAAGTCCAAGACAAATGTAGCAAGGCCAAGAAAACTTGAGCAAGCCTAAGACAGTTGAAGCAAGCCTAAGAAGACTGAAGCGAGGCCAAGACAACTTGAGCAAGCCCAAGACAACTGGAGCAAGCCCAAGACAACAGGAGCAATTCCAAGACAACTAACGCAAGCCCGGAGACAGGTGGATCAAGGCCAAGACAATTGGAGCAAGGCCCAAAAAACTGGAGCAAGCAAAAGACAACTGGAGAAAGGTCAAGATAACTGGAGCAAGGCCAAGACAACTCGAGCAAGCCTAAGACAACTGGAGCAAGGCCAAGACAGCAAGTCCAAGACAACAGGACCAAACCAAAGACAGCTGGAGCAAGCTTAAGACAACTAGAGCAAGGCCAAGACAACTGGAGCAAGCCCATGAAATCTAGAGCAAGGCCAAGACAACTTGAGCAAGCCCAAGACAACTGGAGCAAGCCCAAGACAAATGGAGCAAGCCAAAGACACTTGGAGCAAGGCCAAGAGAACTTGAGCAAGCCGAAGACAACTGCAACAAGGCAAAGATAACTGGAACAAGGCCAAGAAAAGTGGAGCAAGCTCAAAGCAACTGGAGCAAGCCCAATACAACTAGAGCAAGTCCATGACAACTTTAGGTTCATTTTGTTTGCAACCTTACGAAGTCGGCATGAAGGTCTTTAGTATCTACCCTTGGTTGGACACTCTCTTAGGAGTCTCGAAGGCAAGAACAATAAATGGATGCATGCGGGGAACATGCTTTTGTACGTGCAGTGCTTTGGCGATGCTTCTGCTTGTAGTGGCTCCACAGGAGCCAACCTAAGCCTACATTCCTACTTAGCGCATCCTAAGACCGCCAAGTTTCATCCTCAAGGCAGGCTCTAGTAGGCTTCCTAGAAGCTTCCTGTCCCATTCTGGGCCACAAAGAAAAATGGGGCCATTGCAGGGTTTGAGCCCCGAGACTCATGAGCTTCGACGCCTGTCCGAACTAGGCCACAAAGTGTTTCCTATTATAATCTCCAGGGGACATACCCATTCTGGGCACTGCATTCTTGGCCTTTCTCAGAACAGACCAAGGGAACGTACTCCATAGAACTGTGCATGCCTTGTCTTTCCATGCAACCAGCCAGCCACCCAGTTAGCCAGTGGACAAGGTGCATACTATTTAAAACGATGGACATCTCTGAAAAACTCCCGAGGTTTTACGAAGAGAGAAATTATTTGGAAAATTCTTAAAGTGTGACTTCGGTCGCGGTTCGTTCGAGTTCTTGGGCCACATAATCAACAGCGGACAGATGGCCATGGATCCAAAGAAAGGTGGTAGCATGTCGCTGATCCAAAAAAAGGTGGCCGACATCGACCAACGTCCAAGGCGTCCAAGTTTTCCTTGGCTTATGCAATTACTACCGGCATTTTGTACGGGATTATGCCCAGGTGTCAGCGCCTGTCTAAGATCTCACTCAAAAACAAAAAATGAGTGGCGATGGGGAGACAGCGAACAAGAAGTGTTCACTGCTTTGCGGAACGACCTGACCTCGGCCCCAGCCCTACTATTGGGCGCCCCAACGGTGGACTACGTCATGGGTACGGACGCCTCTGACCGAGCCTTCGGCGCGGTCTTCCTACAAGATCACGGCAACGGAGAGAAACCAGTTGCGAACATGTAGTGAAAGTTGCGCGGACCGGAACTCAACTATGTCGTACACGAGCATGAGATGCTAGTGGACATACACGCATGTAAGACATGGCGGTACTACCTTGAATGCTACCGATACGTCGTACGCATCGAACATCACTCAAGAAAAAATCTGAAGACGCAGCCAAACCTTGATTGAAGTCAAACCCAATGGATGGAGTTTCTCTAATCCAGGTACGACTACGATATCGAGTACCGGCCGGGTAAAACCAACCCAGCAGATGTGCTCAGCCTTCGACCGGACTTGATAATTGAAGCAGCAACACTCCAACTGCAACGAGATCCATATCTTGAGTTGTTGTTCACATGTGGTACGACCAGCATGGCAAATACGACATTGCGAAGTTCTTGTCAGACGCACCCTATTGGCGAACACAATTCACTTGCCAGGTGGTCGTTCTCCCGAACGAAGAGCTCCGCCGTATGCTGCTCGAGGAGTGTCACAACACTGGTCCCAAAGAATACTTCGGAGAAGACAAGACACTGAAGAAGCTCGAAAAATACTGGAGGGACAAGATGCAGACCGACGTGGTCAACTTCTCCATATCCTGTGACGCATGTCATTGACAAAAAATCCGTCGTACGTGGCCACCCGGACTCCTACGGTCGCTACCCATTCCAACAGAACCGTGGACCGACATCTCCATGGATTCCATCACTAAACTACAAGTCACACCCAAGGGATATGATGCAATCTTCATGGTCGTAGATAGGTTTTCCGAAACCCTTGGTTGGGACCTTTTGAGATTGAGTGCATGCAAATCCCCGTGGTTTTGCGACTCAAACTTCCCCACACCGGGCACGTTCATGCGGTGTTCCACATTGGAAGAATCAAGCACTACCAGAACCCCGACGAGAACTTCCTTGGCAGGGATGTGCCTTCGCCTCCTCTGGTACATGTACACAAGGACATGGAGTATGTCATCGATGACATCCTCGACCATCAAAGACATGGCAAAGTGACAGAATATCTTGTCAAGTGGCACTGCTACGACGCCGCGCATAACAGTTGGGAACCATATGACAACCTCTGCGACGTCGATCATCTGATCGACAGGTATAATCGCCGTCACCGGGCCACAAATGTCCACACGCCAAGAAGTTGCAGCTTAGGGGGGGTGGGGGAAGTGTTACGTACCAGCCATGTGCGAGTCCCTTAATCTCACGAGCGGGCATCATCGTCATTACAAAAATACCCAAGCGTGCGTCGTGACCTTGATTTTCGCTCCGACACTTGACGGCAATGTGGCCACCTGCCCTCACCCTCCGGAGCTCCTTCTCACAAATTCTGAAATTTTCGACCACCTTCGAGAATGGTCGATAGAATTGTCGCAATCTTTCGGTCAACTTCTCAATGCATTAACATTTTGCAAGATTTATGAAGATGTGTCTTGCATCTACGCCGTCAATCTTTGAAGCAAATCCCCAAGTCCTCGGCGGAGCTTCTTGATCCAACCACTCACAACGCGACTCCACACGCCCCGCGCGACGATCAACCCATTGACCCCAACTACGCCTCATTTCAAACTTGACACTTGTATATATGTATTTAGTCATTTCGACACTTTTCATTGAAGTACACTTATCGCTAATTACAAATTGCTCAAGTGTCCTAAAACTTCAAACCATGTCCTCCCTCACAACTCATACCTGCTCACCATCCACGCTTTGTTTGGCATGACAATGGTTATCCTTTAAGTGGTGCCCCATTTACTCCAATACTGACAAACATTGTCAAAATAGTTGTTCCTATTGTGCACAAGTGTACAGATTTCTAGAGCTATTGTAGGGTGGTTTTGGGTTCCACAGAGTTGTAATGATGCAATAAAAAGCTCTAAGAGTTGTGCATTGGAAGTCTATTCTGTGTTCCAACTTGAAGAGCTCTAATGGAAATACATCCTCTTGTTCTCCAAAGGATTCATCAAAGAGAGCCATTTCTTCCTTTTTTATCCACAAATGTAAACACTGGCACCTCCTAGTGTTCATCTTGAATGGAGCTATTGACACTTTCCAAACCCATTGATTTCCACATAAGTAGTCTTTGAAAAATAGTAGTAGAACATTGAGAAGTTCTAGTTGAAAAAAAACAATGAAAACATGACTTCACATAAAAGTTATTTGAATTGAACGCAACTTGGTCTGTTTCTGTATGTTTAGCATCTTCCATCTCATGCGACAAGCGTAGTGGGCAGACCTACTCTTTACCCCCTTCAAGCCAAAAAATGGCACCCTATCAGATTACCTGAGAAAAGTGGCCCAATAAACCCATTTATCGGTATTACATGAAATCATTCCTGTGTTTAACTGAAACATGTTCAAGATAACTTCACCACACCCCTAATCACTAGTTGTCACCTTAACAGCAGAAATTCTAGTTGTTTTAAACAAGATAAAAAATATAAGTTTTATTCAAATGTTTATCAAATTTTTATTTGGTTATGTAACCTGGTCGTTTGTGCAATCCGTAGGATGGTCACGTATTGAGGTGGTCCATTTCTTCAGTTGCCTAGGGTCATACAAAGGGAAATGACAGCAGAAATCCCATGCAAAGGTCTGTTTCGACCATCTCCCTCATGCTTTTGTGCCGTTTCGCAATATGCATGAACTGTCGCGATATGCGGCAGGTGACGGGTTTTCCAAATCTTTGGCAGGCGCTACTTGGCCTGTTAGAGGTTGCACGTGGCGGTGGAGGTGCTCGACGTCCAGAAGATAGGGTTTTCTCCTACCTTCCGGAATGTACACGGATAGCAGCCACTTCACGTCTTCGAAGCGGTAGAAAGCGGGGCAGTTGCGGAGCGAGAAAGTCATCCTGTCCGGAAAGCAGAGTTCATAAGCCTCAAAAGCCGGGCATGTGACCTTGGTCACAATCATCTCGACTTTGAGCTCATGGTCTGAGAGATACAGCAAAGGTGTTAGTTCAAATAGAGAGTCAAAGAGCAAGAAGAGAGTGAGATGTTGGCAGATTAACAGACCTGTGGGCTTGTAGATGTATGGGGAGTGCGCAACCACTAGTCTCTTTAGTTCTCCATCCCAGTTGTTCAGTTCATTTAGACAGATGTTTGTAGGTCACTTTCCTTCCCAAGTTTGTCGACACATAGAACTAGATTTTGTGCTCACCCCGCAAATGTTCTGTAGTTCAGTCAAGAAATTTCACCCATGCTTTCCACACTCCTTGTCTTCCCAATCAGCGACCCTCACAATCCCACTCAGGAATGGAATATCTAGGAGATGTCTGATGTCTACACTCGAGGAGTTAACACTCTCCAAACATGTGCACTAACTTTTGGACTCAAAAGCTCTGCACACAGCCCCACTGGTACAAACCCCCCCCCCCCCCCTTACAGTCCATGAATTCAAGAGGCACGCCCCACGGTTCCTCACTCAAAATTGGGAGCCTTTTTGTCACCCGGCCACCATGCTCAGGCATCCTTTCAAAACCTCCGTCTACAGCTCCGCCCCCTTGTGATCCTGAACACACAATTTTGATCAACATGAAAAGAACGAAAACCATACCCAGATCATATGACCCAAATGTCATACTCTGGTTTCTCCCCTTTGTACCATTTCCGGCTTTCTACCACCACCCCTCCCCCGTTGTCACAAAACCCCTATTTTCTACCATTCACGACAGGCGCACTTCCAACACACACATCCCAAACTTTTCTTACAACGAGAGGGAAGACTCAGCAAAAAAGCAGACAGATTCCTTCTGCCTATGGAGAGTCCCATTTTTTCATGCATTAATTTCCCTCCATTGTACATATAAAACATCTCGGTTTAAAATACGCTTCATAGGCCATTCCCTCCTCACAAACAACCCTCTCTCTGGCAATGTCCCTCGCACACACAAACCTCAGCCCGCCCATACTCTCTCAAACCAGTCTCTCAGACAATCAATCCCTACCCAGAGACCATCGCCTTTGGGAACTCCCATGTTGACCGCAAAAACCCATGCCCCCCCCCCCCCCCCCCCCCCCCCCCCCCCCC
>SZWC01012673.1:33464-53179 GCA_023375785.1 Penium margaritaceum | reverse complement strand
AACTTCAATACATAGTGCCACGGTGTGGTTACTATGCACACCAAACAACCAAACTAGGCATATATCACTGACCATGACCAAAGAACTTCAGTATGGGTGGTCAACGTTCACAACCCAATAACACGAATCACAAATGGTCTGAGGGGGAAACAATGCTTTCGGAATATTAGTTTTCAACTAGCAAGTACGACCTTCAATAAGTAGTAGCACGGTGTGGCTACCATGCACGATGACCAACCAAAGTAGGCATATGTACTACATTTGACGAAAGAAATGAACTGTGTGTGGTCAACGTTGACAACTCATAATACGAGTCACAAATGGTCAGAGGGGGAAACGATGGTTTGGGAACACCAGGTATCAACTAGCAAGCACGAGGACCTTCAATAAGTAGTGGCACGGTGTGGTTACCATGCACAGTGACCAATCAAAGTATGCATATGTCGATGACCATGACCAAAGAATCTCACTTCACACGGTCAACGCTGACAACTCACATAAAGAGTCACAGATAGTCGGAGGGGGTAACAATGGTTTGGGAACACTGGCTATCAACTAGAAGGCACAAAGACCTTTAGTATGTAGTGACACGGCATGGCAACCATGTACATTGACAACCCAAAGTAGGCATATGCCACTAACCATGACCAAAAAAAGTTCACAGTGTGTGGTCAATGTTGAAAACTCATAGCACGAGTCACAAATGGTGAGAGGGGGAAACAATGGGTTGGGAACATTCGTTATCAACTAGCAAGCAAAAAAACCTTCAACTAGTAGTGGTATGGTGTGGCTAGCGTGCACAGCGATAAACAAAAGGATGCAAACATCACTGACTATGACCAAAAAAATCCACTATGTGTGGTCGACATTGACAACTCATAACACGAGTCACAAATAGTTAGAGGGAGACACAATGGTTTGGGTACCCTATGTATCGACTAGAAAGGACAAATAATTTCAATACGTAGTTGCACGGTGTGGCTACTATGCACACCGAAGAACCAAACTAGGCATATGTCACTACCCATGACCAAAGAATTTCAGCGTGGGTGGTCAACGTTCACAAACCATACCACGAGTCACAAATGGTCGGAGGGGGAAACAATGGTTTTGGAGTATTAGTTTTCAACTAGCAAGTACAATGGCCTCTAATAAGTAGTAACACGGTGTGGGTACCATGCACAATGACCGACCAGCGTAGGCATATGTACTGCCTTTGACAAAAGAAATCCGTTGTGTATGGTCAACGTTGACAACTCATAATCCGAGTCACACATGGTGAGAGGGGGAAACAATGGATTTGGAACACCAGGTATCAACTAGCAGGCACAATGACCTTCAATACGTAGTGGCAGAGTGTGGCTACCATGTACAATGACCAACCAATGTTGGCATGTGTCACTGATCATGACCAAGGAATGTCACTATGTGTGGTCAACCTTGACAAATCATAACACGAGTTACAAATGGTCAGAGGGGGAAACAATGGTTTGTGAATACTAGTTATCAATTACCAAGTACAAAGACTTTCAATATGTCGTGGCACAGTGTGGCTACCATGCACAGTGACCAACCAACGTATGCATATGTCGCTGACCATGACCAAAGAATTCCACTTCACGTGGTCAACGTTGACAACTCACAACAAGAGCCACAGATAGTCATAGGGGGTAACAATGGTATGGAAATACTGGCTATCAACTAGAAAGCACAAAGACCTTCAGTACGTAGTGACACGGCGTGGCAACCATGTACGGTGACAAACCAAAGTAGGCATATGCCACTAACAATGACGCATTTCACAGTGTATGGTTAACGTTGAAAACTCATAACACGAGTGACAAATGGTCAGAGGGGGAAACAATGGGTTGGGAAGACTAGTTATCAACTAGCAAGTACAAAGACCTTCAACAAGTAGTGGTACGGTGTGGCTAGCATGCACAGTAACCATCAAAAGGATGCATACGTCAATGACTATGACCAAAGAAATCCACTATGTATGGTCAACATTGACAACTCATAACACGAGTCACAAATGGTTAGAGGGAGAGACAATGGTTTGGAAACCATATGTATCAACTGGAAAGGACAAAGAACTCCAATACGTAGTGCCAAGGTGCGGCTACTATGCACACCGAACAACCAAACTAGGCATATGTCACTGACCATGTCCAAAGAATTTCAGTCTGTGTGGTCAACATTCACAACCCATAACACGAGTCACAAATGGTATGAGGGGGAAACTATGGTTTCGGAATATTATTTTTCAACTAGCAAGTACAACGACCTTCAATTAGTAGTAGCACGGTGTGGCTACCATGCACAATGGCCGACCAAAGTAGGCATATGTACTGCCTTTGACCAAAGAAATCCACTGTGTGGGGTCAACGTTGACAACTCATAATACGAGTCACAAATGGTTAGAGGGGGAAACGATGGTTTGGGAACACCAGGTATCAACTAGCAAGCACAAGCACCTTCAATAGGAAATGGCACGGTGTGGCTATCATGTAAAATGACCAACCAAAGTAGGAATGTTTCACTGACCATGACCAAAGAATGTCACTATGTGGTGTCAACTTTGACAACTCATAACACGAGTCGCAAATGGTCAGAGATGGGATCAATGGTTTGTGAATACTAGTTATCGATAAGCAAGTACAAAGACCCTCAATATGTAGTGGCACAGTGTGGCTACCATGCAGAGTGACCAACCAAAGTATGCATATGTCACTGACTATGACCAAATAATTTCACTTCATATGGTCAACACTGACAACTCACAACAAGAGTCATGGATAGGCGGAAGGGGTAACAATGGTTTGGGATCACTCGCTATCAAGTAGAAAGCACAAAGACCTTCAATACGTAGTGACACGGTGTGGCAACCATGTACAATGACAAACCAAAGTAGGAATATGAAACTAACCATGACCAGAATAAGTTCACAGTGTGTGGTCAACGTTGAAAACTTATAACATGAGTCACAAATGGTCAGAGGGGGAAACAATGGGTTGGGAACATTCGTTATCAACTAGCAAGTAAAAATACCTTCAAGAAGTAGTGGCACTATGTGGCTAGCGTGCACAGCAACAAACGAAAGGATGCATACGTCACTAACTATGACCAAGGAAATCCACTATGTGTGGTCAACATTGACAACTCATAACACGAGTCACAAATGGTTCGAGGGAGAGACAATGGTTTCGGAACCCTATGTATCGACTAGAAAGGACAAAGAACTTCAATACGTAGTGGCACGGTGTGGCTACTCTGCACACCGAACAACCAAACTAGGCATATGTCACTACCCATGACCAAAGAATTTCAGTATGGGTGGTCAACGTTCACAACCCATACCACGAGTCAGAAATGGTCAGACGGGGAAAAACGGTTTCGAATTATTAGTTTTCAACAAGCAAGTACAACGGCCTTCAATAAGTACTAGCACGGTGTGGCTACCATGCACAATGATCGACCAGCATAGGCATATGTACTGCTTTTGACAAAAGAAATCCGATGTGTGTGGTCAACGTTGAAAACTCATAATACGAGTCACACATGGTTAGAGGGGGAAACAATGGTTTGGGAACACCAGGTATCATCTAGCAAGCACAAGGACCTTCAATAAGTAGTGGCACGGTGTGGCTACCATGTAGAATGACCAACCAAGGTAGGCATGTGTCAGTGATCATGACCAAAGAATGTCACTATGTGTGGTCAACTTTGACAAATCATAACACGAGTCACAAATGGTCAGAGGGGGGAACAATGGTTTGTGAAAACTAGTTATCGATTAGCAAGTACAAAGACGTTCAATATGTATTGGCACAGTGTGGCTACCATGCACAATGACCAACCAAAGTATGCATATGACACTCACCATGACCAAAGAGTTTCACTTCATGTGGTCAATGTTGACAACTCACAACAAGAGTCACAGATAGTCTGAGGGGGCAACAATGGTTTGGGAACACTGGCTGTCAACTACAAAGCACAAAGACCTTCAGTACGTAGTGACAAGGTGTGGCAACGATGTACCGTGACAAACCAAAGTAGGCATATGCTACTAACCATGACCAAAAGAATTTCAAGATGTTTGGTGAATGTTGAGAACTCAGAACACGAGTCACAAATGGTCAGAGGGGGAAAAAATGGATATGGAACACTAGTTATCAACTAGCAAGTAAAACGACGTTCAACAAGTAGTGGCACGGTGTGGCTAGCGTGCACTGTGACAAAGCAAAGGATGCATATGTCACTGACTATGACCAAAGAATTCCACTATGTGTGGTCAACATTGACAACTCATAACACAAGTCACGGATGGTCAGAGGGAGAAACAATGGTTTGGGAACCCTATGTATTAACTAGAAAGGACAAAGAACTTCAATACGTAGTGACATGGTGTGGCTACTATGCACACCGAGCAACCAAACTAGGCATATGTCACTGACCATGACCAAAGAATTTCAGTATGGGTGGTCAAAGTCCACAACACATGACACGAGTCACAAATGGTCTGCGGGGGAAACAATGGTGTGTTATTTCTCAGCTAGCAAGTACAACTACCTTCAATAAGTAGTAGCACGGTGTGGCTACCATGCACAATGACCGACCAAAGTACGCATATATGCTGCCTTTGACCAAAGAAATCCGCACTGTGTGGTCAACGTTGACAACTCATAATACGAGTCACAAATGGTCAGAGGGGGAAACAATGGTTTTGGAACACAAGGTATCAACTAGCAAGCACAAGGACCTTCAATAAGAAGTGGCACGGTATGGCTACCATGTACAATGACCAACCAAAGTAGGCATGTGTCACTAACCATGACCAAAGAATATCACTATGTGTGGTAAACTTTGACAACTTATAACACGAGTCACAAATGGTCAAAGGGGGAAAAAATGCTTTGTGAATACTATTTATTGATTAGCAAGTACAAAGACCTTCAATATGTAGTGGCAAAGTATGGCTACCATGCACAGTGACCAACCAAAGTATGCATATGTCACTGACCATGACCAAAGAATTTAACTTCATGTGGTCAACGTTGACTCAACAAGAGTCACAGATAGTCAGAGGGGGTAACAATGGTTTGTGAACACTGGCTATCAACTAGAAAGCACAAAGACCTTCAGCACGTAGTAACACGGCATGGAAACCATGTACAGTGACAAACCAAAGTAGGCATATGCCATTAACCATGACGAAAAGAATTTCAAAGTGTGTGGTCAGCGTTGAACACCCATAACACGAGTCCCAAATGGTGAGAGGGGGAAACAATGGGTTATGAACACTAGTAATCAACTAGCAAGTACAAACACCTTCAACAAGTAGTTGCACGGTGTGGCTAGCATGCACGGTGACCAACCAAAGGATGCATATGTCACTAACTATGACCAAAGAAGTCCACTATGCGTGGTCAATATTGACAACTCATAACACGAGTCACAAATGGGCAGAGGGAGAGACAATGGTTTGGGAACCCTATGTATCGACTAGAAAGGACAGAGAACTTCAATACGTAGTGGCACGGTGTGGCTACTAGACACACTGAACAACCAAACTATGCATATGTCACTGACCATGACCAAAGAATTCCAATGTGGGTGGTCAGCGTTCACAACCCATGACACGAGTCACAAATGGCCAGAGGGAAAAACAATGGTGTCGGAACACTAGTTTTCAACTAGCAAGTACAACGATCTTGACTAAGTAGAAGCACGGTGTGGCTACCATGCACAATGACCAACCAAAGAAGGCATATGTACAACCTTTCTCCAATTAAATCCGCAGTGTGTGGTCAACGTTGACAACTCATAATACAAGTCACAAGTGGTCAGAGGGGGAAACAATGGTTTGGGAACACCAGGTGTCAAGTAGGAAGCACAACGACCTTCAATAAGTAGTGGCTTGGCGTGGCTACCATGTACAATGACCAACGAAAGTAGGCATGTGTCACTGACCATGACCAAAGAATGTCACTATGTGTGGTCAACTTTGACAACTCATAACACGAGTCACAAATGGTCACAGGGGGAAACAATGGTTTGTGACTACTAGTTATCAATTGGCAAGTACAAAGACCTTCAATATGTAGTGGCACAGTGTGACTACCATGCACAGTGATCAACCAAAGTATGCATATGTCACTAACCATGACCAAAGAATTTCACGTCATGTGGTCAACGCCGACAACTCACAACAAGAGTCACAGATAGTCAGAGGGGGTAACAATGGTTTGGGAACACTGACCATCAACTAGAAAGTACAAAGACCTTCAGTACGTAGTGACACGGCGTGGCAACAATGTACAGTGACAAACCAATGAAGGCATATGCCACTTACCATGACCAAAAAAATTTCACAATGTGTGGTCAACGTTGAAAACTCATAACACGAGTCACAAATGGTCAGAGGGGGAAACCATGGGTTGGGAACACCAGTTATCAACTAGTAAGTACAAACACTCTCAACAAGTAGTGGCAGGGTGTGGCTAGCGTGCACAGTGACCAACCAAAGGATGCATACGTGACTGACTATGACCAAAGAAATGCACTACATGTGGTCAACATTGACAACTCATAACACGAGTCACAAATGGTCAGAGGGGGAAACCATGGGTTGGGAACACCAGTTATCAACTAGTAAGTACAAACACTCTCAACAAGTAGTGGCAGGGTGTGGCTAGCGTGCACAGTGACCAACCAAAGGATGCATACGTGACTGACTATGACCAAAGAAATGCACTACATGTGGTCAACATTGACAACTCATAACACGAGTCACAAATGGTCAGAGGGAGAGACAATGATTTGGGAACCCTATGTATTGAGGATAACGGAGAAAGAACTTCAATACGCAGTGGCACGGTGCAGCTGCTATGCACACCAAACAACCAAACTAGGCATATGTCAGTGACCATGACCAAAGAATTTCAGTATGGGTGGTCAACGTTCACAACCCATAACACGAGTCACAAATGGTCAGAGGGGGGAGAATGGTTTTGGAATATTAGTTTCAACTAGCAAATACAACGACCTTCAATAAATAGTAGCACGGTGTGGCTACCATGTACAATGATCAACCAACGTAGTCATATGTACTGCCTTTGACCAAAGAAATCCACTGTGTGTGGTCACCTTTGACAGCTCATAATACGAGTCACAAATGGTCATAGGGGGGAACAATGGTTTGGGAACGCCAGGTGTTTAATAGCAAGCACAAGGAACTTTGATAAGTAGTGGCACGGTGTGGCTACAATGTACAATTACCAACCAACGTGGGCATGTGTCACTGACCATGACCAAAGAATGTCACTATTTGTGGTTGACTTTGACAACTCGTTACACGAGTCACAAATGGTCAGAGGGTGAAACAATGGTTTTTGAATTCTAGTCATCGATTAGCAAGTACAAAGAAATTTAACATGTTGTGGCACAGTGTGGCTACCATGCATAGTGACCAACCAAAGTATGCATATGTCTCTGACCATGACCAAAGAATTTCACTTCGTGTGGTCAACATTGACATTTCACAAGAAGAGTCACAGATAGTCAGAGGGGGTGACAATGGTTTGGGAACACTGGCTATAAAGTAGAAAGGACAAAGATCTTCAGTACGGAGTGACATGGTGTGGCAACCATGTACAGTGACAAACCAAAATAGGCATATGCCACTAACCATGACCTAAAGAATTTCATAGTGTGTGGTCAACGTTGAAAACTCATAACACTAGTCATAAATGGTGAAAGGAGGAAACAATGGGTTGGGAACACTAGTTATCAACAAGCAAGTACAAAGACCTTCAGCAAGTAGTGGCACGGTGTGGCTAGCGTGAAGAGTGACCAAACAAAGGATGCATACGTTACTGAGCATGACCAAAGAAATCCACTATGTGTGGTCAACATTGACAACTCCTAAAACGCGTCACAAATGGACAGAGGGAGAGACAATGGTTTGGGAACCCTATGTATCAACTAGAAAGGCTAAAGAACTTCAATACGTAGTGGCATGGTGTGGCTACTATGCACACCAAACAACCAAACTAGGCACATGACACTGACCATGACCAAATAATTTAATCAGTGGTCAACATTCACAACCCATAACACGAGTCACAAATGGTCACAGGGGGAAACAATGGTTTCAAAATACTAGTTTTCAACTAGCAAGTACAACGACCTTAAATAAATAGAAGTATGGTGTGGCTATCATGCATAATGATCAACCAAAGTAGGCACATGTACTGCCTTTGACCAAAGAAATCCGATGTTTGTGGTCAACTTTGACAATTCATAATACAAGTCACAAATGGTCAGAGGGGGAAACAACGGTTTGGGAACACCAGCTATCAACTAGCAAGTACATGGACCTTTAACAAGTAGTGGCACGGTGTGGCTACCATGTACAATGACCAACCAAAGTAGGCATGTGCCACTGACCATGAACAAAGAATGTCACTATGTGTGGTCAACTTTGACAACTTGTAACCCGAGTCACAAATGGTCAGAGGGGGGAACAATGGTTTGTAGTTACTAGTTATTGATTGGCAAGTACATAGACATTTAATATGTACTAGCACAGTGTGGCTACCATGCACAGTGACCAACCAAAGTATGCATATCTCAGTGACCATGACCAAAGAATTTCACTTCATGTGGTCAACGTTCACAACTCACAACAAGAGTCACGGATAGTCAGTGGGGGTAATAATGGTTTTGGAACACTGGCTGTCAATAAAAAAGCACAAACACCTTCAGCACGTAGTGACATGGCGTGGCAACCATGTCCTGTGACAGACCAAGGTAGGCACATGCCATTAACCATGACCAAAAAAAAACATCAAAGTGTGTGGTCAACGTTCAAAACTTATAACACGAGTCCCAAATGGTTAGAGGGGGAAACAATCGGCTGGGAACACTAGTTATCAACTAGCAAGTACAAAGATCTTTAACAAGTAGTGGCACGGTGTCGCTAGCGTGCACAGTGACTAGCCAAAGAATGCATACGTCACTGACTATGACCAAAGAAGTCCACTATGTGTGGTCAACAATGACAACTCCAACACGAGTCACAAATGGTCAAAGGGAGAGATGACGGTTTGGGAACCCTACGTATTGACTAGAAAAGACAAAGAACTACAATACGTAGTGGCACGGTGTGCCTCCTATGCACACCAAACTACCAAACTAGGCATATGTCACTGACCATGACCAACGAATTTCGGTATGGATGGTCAACGTTCACAACCAATAACACGGGTCACAAATGGTCAAAGGGGGAAACAATGGTTTTGGAATACTAGTTATCAACTAGCAAGTACAACGACCTTGAATAAGTCATAGCACGGTATGGCTACCATACACAGTGACCGACCAAAGTAGGCATATGTACTGCCTTTGACCAAAGAAATCTTCCATGTATGGTCAACGTTGACAACTCATAGTACGAGTCACAAAAGGTCAGAGGGGGAAACAATGGTTTGGGAACACCAGGTATCAACTAGCAAGCACAACGACCTTCAGTAAGTAGTGGCACGGTGTGGCTACCATGTACAATGACCAACCAATGTAGGCATGTGTTACCAACCATGACCAAAAATGTCACTATGTGTGGTCAACTTTGACAACTCATAACACAAGTCACAAATGGGCAGAGGGGGAAACAATGGTTTGTGAATACTATTTATCGATTAGCAAGTCCAAAGGCCTTCAATACTTAGTGGCACAGTGTGGCTACCATGCAAAGTGACCAACCAAGGTATGCATATGTCACTGACCATGACCAAACAATTTCACTTCATGTGGTCAACGTTGACAACTTGCATTAAGAGTCACGGATAGTCAGAGGGGGGTAACAATGGTTTTGGAACACTGGCTATCAACTAGAAAGCACAAAGACCTTCAGTACGTAGTGACACATCGTCGCAACCATGTACAGTGACAAACCAAAGTAGGCGTACGCCACTAACCATGACCAAAAGAATTTCACAGTATGTGGTCAACGTTGAAAACTCATAACATGAGTCACAAATGGTCAGAGGGGGAAACAATGGGCTGGGAACAATAGTTATCAACTAGCAAGTACAAAGACCTTCAACAAGTAGTGGCATGGTGTGGTTAGCATACAGAGTGACAAACCAAATTATGCATACGTCAATGACTATGACCAAAGAAGTCCACTATGTGTGGTCAACATTGACAACTCATAACACTAGACACAAATGGTCACGGGGAGATACAATGGTTTCGGAACCCTATGTATCCACTATAAAGGACAAAGAACTTCAATACGTAGTGACACGGTGAGGCTACTTTGCACATCCAACAACCAAACTAGGCATATGTCACTTACCATGACCAACGAATTGCAGTATGGGTGGTCAACGTTCACAACCCATAACACGAGTCACAAATCGTCAGAGGGGGAAACAATGGTTTAGGATATTAGTATGAAACTAGCAAGTACAAAGACCTTCAATAAGTTGTAGCACGGTGTGGCTACCATGTACAATGACCGAGCAAAGTAGGCATGTGTCACTGACCATGACCAAAGAATGTCACTGTGTGTGGTCATCTTTGACAACTCATATCAGGAGAAACAGATGGTCATAGGGGGAAACAATGGTTTATGAATACTAGTTATTGATTAGCTAGTACATAGACATTCAATACGCAGTGGCAGAGAGTGGCTACCATGCACAGTGGCCAACCAACGTATGCATATGTCACTGACCATGACCAGAGAATTTCACTTCATGTGGTCAACGTTGAGAACTCACAACAAGAGTCAAAGATAGTCAGGGGGGGTAGCAATGGTTTGGGAACACTGGCTATCAACTGAGGACCAACCAAAGGATGCATTTGTTACTGACTATGACCAAAGAAATCCACTATGTGTGGTTAACATTGACAACTCATAACACGAGTCACAAATGGTCAGAGGGAGAGAAAATGGTTTGGGAACCATATGTATTGACTATAAAGGACAAAGAACTTCAATACGTAGTGGCACGGTATGGCTACTATGCACACCAAACAACAAAACTAGGCATGTGTTACTGACTATGACCAAAGAATTTCAGTATGGGTGGTCAATGTTCACAATCTATAACACGAGTCACAAATGGTCAGAGGGGGGAACAAAGGTTTCAGAATATCAGTTTTCAACTAGCAAGTACACCGGCCTTGAAAAAGTAGTATCACGGTGTGGGTACCAGACACAATGACCGACCAAAGAAATCCGCTATGTGTGGTCAACATAGACAACTGATAACACGAGTCACAAATGGTCTGAGGGGGAAACAATGGTTTGGGAACACCAGGTATGAACTAGCAAGCACAGAGACCTTCAATAAGTAGTGTCAAAGTGTGGCTACCATGTACAATGACCAACCAAAGTAGGCTTGTGTCACTGACCATGACCAAAGAATGTCACTATGTGTGGTCAACTTCGACAACTCATAACACGAGTCACAAAATGGTCAGAGGGGGAAACAATGGTTTGTGAATACTAGTTATTCATTAGCAAGTACAAATATCTTCAATATGTAGTGGCACAGTGTGGCTACCATGCACAGTGACCAACCACAGTATGCATATGTAACTGACCATGGCCAAAGAATCTCACTTCATGTGGTCAACGTTGACAACTCACAACAAGAGTCAGAGATAGTCAGAGGGGGTAACAATAGTTTGAGAACACTGGCTATCAACTACAAAGCACAAAGACCTTCAGTACGTAGTGACACGGCGTGGTAACCATGTACAGTGACAAACCACAGGAGGCATATGCCAATAACCATGACCAACAGAATTCTACAGTGTGTGGTCAACGTTAAAAACGTAGAACACGAGTCAGAAATGGTCAAAGGGGGAGACAATGGGTCGAGAACACTATTTATCAACTAGCAAGTACAAAGACCTTCAGCAAGTAGTGGCACGACGTGGCTAGCGTGCACAGTGACCAGTCAAATGATGCATACGTCACTGACTATGACCAACGAAGTCCACTATGTGTGGTCAACATTGAGAACTCATAACACGAGTCACAAATGGCCATAGGGAGAGACAATAGTTTGAGATCCCTATGTATCGACTATAAAGGACAACGAACTTCAATACGTAGTGGCACGGTGTGGCTACTATGCACACCGAACAACCAAACCAGGCATATGCCACTGTCCATGACCAAACAATCTAAGTATGGGTGGTCAACGTTCACACCCCATAACACGAGTCACAAATGGTCCGAGGGGGAAACAATGGTTTCATAACATTAGTTTTCAACCAGCAAGTACAACGACCTTGAATAAGTAGTAGCACGGTGTGGCTACCATTCACAATGACCGACCAACGTAGGCATATGTACTGCCTTTGACCAAAGAAATCCGCTGTGTGTGGTCAACGTTGACAACTCATAACACGAGTCACAAATGGTCAGAGGGGGGAACAATGGTTTGGGAACACGAGGTATCAATAAGCAAGCACAAGGACCCTCAATGAGTAGTGGCACGGTATGTATACCATGTACAATGACCAACCAAAGTAGGCATGTGTCACTGACCATGGCCAAAGAATGTCACTATGTGTGGTCACTTTTGACAACTCATAACACGAGTCACAAATGGTCAGAGGGGGAAACAATGGTTTGTGAATACTAGTTTTTGAATAGAAAATACAAAGACCTTTCATATGTAGTGGCACAGTGTGGCTACCATGCACAGTGACCAACCAAAGTATGCATATCTCACTCACCCAGGGAAAAAAAATTCACTTCATGTGGTCAACGTTGACAACTCACAACACGACTCACAGATAGTCAGAGGGGGTAACAATGGTTTGGGAACACTGGCTATCAACTAGAAAGCACAAAGACCTTCAGTACGTAGTGACACGGCGTGGCAACCATTTACAGTGACAAACCAACGTAGGCATATGCCACTAACCATGACCAAAAGAACTTCCCAGTGTGTGGTCAACGTTGAAAACTCATAACACGAGTCACAACTGGTCAGAGGGGGAAACAATGGGTTGGGAACACTGGTTATCAACTAGGAAGTACAAAGAATTTTAACAAGTAGTGGCACGGTGAAGCTAGCGTGCACAGTGACCAACCAAAGGATGCATACCTCACTGGATACGACCAAAGAAATCCACTATGTGTGGTCAACATTGACAACTTATTACACTAGTCACAAATGGTCATAGGGAGAACAATCGTTTGGGAAACCTATGTATCGACTAGAAAGTACAAAGAACTTCAATACATAGTGGCACGGTGTGGCTACTATGCACACCGAACAACCAAACTAGGCATATGTCACTAACCATGACCAACGAATTTCAACATGGGTGGTCAGCGTTCACAACCCATGACACGAGTCACACATAGTCAAAGGGGGAAACAATGGTTTTGGAATACTAGTTCTCAACTAGCAAGTACAACGACCTCAAATACGTTGTAGCAGGGTGTGGCTATCATGCACAATGACCAACCAAGGTAGGCATGTACTGCCCTTGACCAAAGAAATCCGCTCTGTGTGGTCAACGTTGACAACTCACAATGCGAGTCACAAATGGTCAGAGTGGGAAACAATGGTTTGGGAACACCTGGTATCTACTAGCAAGCACAAAAACATTCAATAAGTAGTGGCACGATGTGCCTACCATGTACAATGACCAACCTAAGTAGGCATGTTTTACTGACCATGACCAAAGAATGTCACTATGTGTGGTCAACTTTGACAACACATAACACGAGTCACAAATGGTCAAAGGGGGAAACAATGGTTTATGAATACTNGTAGTCACAAATGGTCATAGGGAGAACAATCGTTTGGGAAACCTATGTATTGACTAGAAAGTACAAAGAACTTCAATACGTAGTGGCACCGTGTGGCTACTATGCACACCGAACAACCAAACTAGGCATATGTCACTAACCATGACCAATAAAATTCAACATGGGTGGTCAGCGTTCACAACCCATGACACGAGTCACACATCGTCAAAGGGGGAAACAATGGTTTTTGAATATTAGTTCTCAACTAGAAATTACAACGACCTCGAATACGTTGTAGCAGGACGTGGCTACCATGCACAATGACCAACCAAGGTAGGCATATGTACTGCCCTTGACCAAAGAAATCCGCTCTGTGTGGTCAACGTTGACAACTCACAATGCGAGTCACAAATGGTCAGGGTGGGAAACAATGGTTTGGGAACACCTGGTATCTACTAGCAAGCACAAAAACATTCAATAAGTAGTGGCACGATGTGCCTACCATGTACAATGACCAACCTAAGTAGGCATGTTTTACTGACCATGACCAAAGAATGTCACTATGTGTAGTCAACTTTGGCAACACATAACACGAGTCACAAATGGTCAAAGGGGGAAACAATGGTTTATGAATACTATTTATCGATGAGCAAGTACAAAGACCTTCAATATGTAGTGGCACAGTGTGGCTACCATGCACAGTGACCAGCCAAAGAATACATATGTCACTGACCATGACCAAATGATTTCACTTCATGTGGTAAACGTTGACAAATCACAACAGTCACAGATAGTCAGAGGGGGAAACAATAGTCTGGAAAACACTGGCTATCAACTATAAAGCACAGATACCTTCAGTACGTAGTCACACGGGGTGGCAACCATGTACAATGACAAACCAAAGTAGGCATATGCCACTAACCAAGACCAAAAGAATTTTATAGTGTGTGGTCAACGTTGAAAACTCATAACACGAGTCACAAATGGTCAGAGGGGAAACAATGGGTTGGGAACACTAGTTATCAACTAGCAAGTACAAAGACATCCAACAAGTAGAGGCACTGTGTGGCTAGCATGCACAGTGATCAACCAAAGGATGCATACGTCACTGAATATGATCAAAGAAGTCCACTATGTGTGGTCAACATTGACAACTCATAACACGAGTCACAAATGGTTAGAGGGAGAGACAATGGTTTGGGAACCCTATGTATCCACTAGGAAGGACAAAGATCTTCAATACATAGTGGCACAGTGTGGCCACTATGCACACCAAAGAACCAAACTAGGTATATGTCACTGACCATGACCAAAGAATTTTAGTATGGGAGGTAAACGTTCACAGCCCATAACACAAGTCACAAATGGTCATATGGGGGAACAATGGTTTCGGAATTTTAGTTATTAACCAGTAAGTACAACGACCTTGAATACGTAGTAGCACGGTGTGGATACCATGCACAAAGACCGACCAAAGTAGGCATATGTACTGCCTTTGACCAAAGAAATCCGCTGTGTGTGGTCAACGTTGACTGCTCATAATATGAGTCACAAATGGTCATAGTGGGAAACAATGGTTTGTGAATACTAGTTATCGATGAGAAAGTACAAAGACCTTCAATATGTAGTGGCACGGTGTGGCTACCATGCACAGTGACCAACAAAAGAATGCACATGTCACTGACCATGACCAAAGAATTTCACTTCATGTTGTCAACGATGACAACTCACAACAGGAGTCAGAGATAGTTAAAGGGGGTAACAATGGTTTGGGAACATTGGCTATCAATTGGAAACACGAATACCTTCAGTACGTAGTGACACAGCGTGGCAACCATGTACAGTGACAAGCCAAAGTAGGCATATGCCACTAACCATGACCAAACGAATTTCACAGTGTGTGGTCAAGTTGAAAACTCATAACATGAGTAATAAATGGTCAGAGGGGGAAACAATGGGTTGGGAACTCTAGTTATCAACTAGCAAGTTCAAAGACCTTCAACAAGTAGTGGCACGGTGTGGCTAGCGTGCACAGTGACCAACCAAATGATGCATATGTCACTGGCTATGACCAAAGGTGTCCATTATGTGTGGTCAACATTGACAACTCCTAATACGAGTCACAAATGGTCAGAGGGAGAGAGAATGGTTTGGGAACCCTATGTATTGACTAGAAAGGGCAAATAACTTCAATACGTAGTGGCACGGTCTGGTTACTATGTACACCGAACAACCAAACTAGGCATATGTCACTGACAATGACCAAAAAATTCCAGTATGGGTGGTCAACGTTCACAACCCATAACACGAGTCACAAATGGTCATAGGGGTAAACAATGGTTTCGAAATACTAGTTTCCAACTAGCATGTATAACAACCTTGAATAAGTAGTAGCACGGTGTGGCTAACATGTACAATGACCTACCGAAGTAGGCATATGTACTGCATTTGACCAAACAAATCCGGTGTGTGTGGTCAACGTTGACAACTCATGATACAAGTCACAATCGGTCAGAGGGGGAAACAATGGTCTGGGAACACCAGGAATCAATTAGCAAGCACAAGGACCTTCAATGAGTAGTGGGAAAGTTTGGCTACTATGTACAATGACCAACCAAAGTTGGCATGTGTCACTGACCATGACCAAAGAATGTCACTATGTGTGGTCAACTTTGACAACTCATAACACGAGTCACACATTTTCAGAGGGGGAAACAGTGCTTTTTGAATACTAGTTATTGATTAGCAAGTACAAAGACCGTCAATGTGTAGTGGCACAGTGTGGCTACCATGCAAAGTGTTCAACCAATGTATGCATATGTCACTGACCGTGACGAAGAAATTTCACTTCATGTGGTCAACGCTGACAACTCACAACAAGAGTCACACATAGTCCGAGGGGGTAACAATGGTTTGGGAACATTGGCTAACAACTAGAAATCACAAAGACCTTCAGTACGTAGTGACACCGCGTGGCAACCATGTACAGCAAAAAACCAAAGGAGGCATATGCCACTAACCATGACCAAAAGAATTTCAGAGTGTGTGCTCAACGTCGAAAACTCATAAAACAAGTCAAAAATGGTCTGAGGGGAAAACAATGGGTTGGGAACACTAGTTATCAACAATCAAGCAAAAAGAACTTCAACAAGTAGTGGCACGGTGTGGCTATCGTACACAGTGACCAACCAAAGGATGCATACGTCACTGACTATGACCAAAGAAATCCACTATGTGTGGTCAACATTGACAACTCATAATACGAGTCACAAATGGTCAAAAGGAGGGACAATGGTTTGGGAACTATATTTATTGACTAAAAAGGACAAAGAACTTCAATACGTAGTGTCACGGTGTGGCTACTATGTACACTGAACAACCAAACTAGGCAAATGTCACTGACCATGACCAGAGAATTCTAGTATGGGTGGTCAACGTTCACAACCCATAACACAAGTCACAAATGGTAAGAGGGAGAAACGATGGTTTGGGAACATTGGCTATCAACTAGAAAGCACAAGGACCTTCAATAAGTAGTGGCACGGTGTGGCTACCATCTACAATGACCAACCAAAGTAGGCATATGCAACTAACCATGACCAAAAGAACTTCACTGTGTGTGGTCAAGGATGAAAAACCATAACACGAGTCACAAATGGTCAGAGGGGGAACAATGGGTTGGGAACACTAGCTATCAACTAGCAAATACAGAGACATTCAACAAGCAGTGGCACGCTGTGGCTAGCGTACACAGTGACCAACCAAAGGATGCATACTTCACTTACTGTGATCAAAGAAATCCACTATGTGTGGTCAACATTGAAAACTCATAACACGAGTCACAAGTGGTCAGAGGGAGAGACAATGGTTTGGGAATCCTATGTATCGACTAGAAAGGATGAAGAACTTCAATACGTAGTGGCACGGTGTGGCTACTATGCACACCGAACAACCAAAGTAGGCATATGTCACTGACCATGACCAAAGAACTTCAGTATTGGTGGTCAACATTCACAACCCATAACACGAGTCACAAATGGTCAGAGGTGGAAACAATGGTATTGGGATATTAGTTTTAAACTAGCAAGTACAACGGCCTTCAAAAAGTAGTAGCACGGTGTGGCTACCATGCACAGTGACCGACCAAAGTAGGCATATGTACTGCCTTTGACCAAAGAAACCCGCTCTGTGTGGTCAACGTTGACAACTCATAATTCGAGTCACAAATGGCCAGAGGGGGAAACAATGGTTTGGGAACACCAGGTATCAACTAGCAAGCATAGGGACCTTTAATAAGTAGTGGCACGATGTGGCTACCGTGTACAATGACCAACCAAAGTAGGCATTTGTCACTGTTCATAACCAAATTATGTCATTATGTGTGGTCAACTTTGACAATTCACAACACGAGTCACAAATGGTCAGAGGGGGAAACAATGGTTTGTAAACACCAGTTATCGATTAGCAGGTACAAAGACATTCAAGAGGTAGTGGTAGATTGTGGCTACCATGCAGAGTGACCAACCAAAGCATGTATATGTCACTTACCATGACCAAAGAGTTTCACTTCATGTGGTCAACGTTGACAACTCACAACAAGAGTCAGAGATAGTCAGAGGGGGTAACAATGATTTGGGAACACTAGTTATCAACTAGAAAGCACATAAACCTTCAGTACGTAGTGACACGGTGTGGCAACCATGTACAGTGACAAACGAGAGTAGGCATATGCCACTAACCATAACTAGAAGAACTTCACAGTGTGTGGTCAACGTTGAAAACTCATAACACGAGTCACAAATGATCAGAGAGGGAAACAATGGGTTTTGAACACTAATCATCAACTAGCAAGTACAAAGACCTTCAACAAGTACTGGCACGGTGTGGCTAGCGTGCATAGTGACCAACCAAAGGATGCATATGTCACTGACTATGACCAAAGAAATCCACTATGTGTGGTCAGCATGCACAACTCATAACACGAGTCACAAATGGACAGAGGGGGAGACAATTGTCTGGGAACCCAATGTATTGACTAGAAAGGACAGAGAACTTCAATACGTAATGGCACGGTGTGGCTACAACGCACACCGAACAACCAAACTAGGCATATGTTACTGACCATGACTAAAGAATTTTAGTATGGGTGGTCAACGTTCACAACCCATAACACGAGTCACAAATGGTCAGAGGGGGAAACAATGGTTTTGGAATATTTGTTTTCAAATAGTAAGTACAACGACCTTCAATAAGTAGTAGCACGGTGTGGCTACCATGCACAATGACTGACCAAAGTAGGCATATGTACTGCCTTCTACCAAAGAAATCCGTTGTGTGCGGTCAACGTTGACAACTCATAATATGAGTTACAAATGGTCAGAGGGGGAAATAATGGTTTGGGAACACCATGTTGTTAGAATGAAGCATTCAAAAAATATGAAATCATCAATATCAGTCTCAATAACGGTTCAAGTGCAACGTCTGGGCCACCTTGACCAACGGCTCTCCGGTCACTCGACCGTTTGGACCCTACCGTCAAGTCATCCCCTAATAAAGTGACTCCTGTGACCCGCGTCCGGCTAGCGGAAAGAAGCCGTTGCTCTGCTTGTTTGTCCTGTTGTGTCTTTTTATACCAAGGATGTTGATTCCCTCGAGCCAACCAGAACAGTTATGTTCATCCTATTCCCTTTGGTCCGTGGCTTCGCCGCCGTGCTCTCACTCTCCTCGCTCCTACCGTCTTTCTCCCACCACTCTCTCCTCGCAGCTCTTCGCTTCGTCACCTTCGGTCCTTCGCTCAACCTTATCGTATCACTCCCTTCGCTCTCCTCTCTTCCCGCCTACCGCGGAGCCCCGGCGCCTCACCTCTCTCAAGGCTCTGCGACTAGCTCCGTGGGCCTGCACTCACCTTTCTGCTTCTGTCACT
>SZWC01012672.1:47636-58786 GCA_023375785.1 Penium margaritaceum | reverse complement strand
GTGCTTGTGTGCGTGCGTGCTTGTGTGCGTACGTAGCTGTCTGTGTGCTTGCTTGTGTGTGCGTGTGCTGTGTGCGCGTGCTTGTGTGCAATCGTGCATGTGTGTGTGTGCGTGCTTGAGTGCACGCATGCTTGTCTGTGTGCGTTCGTGCTTGTGTGTGTGCTTGTGTGCACATGCTTGTGTGCGTGCTTGCGTATGTCTGTGCGTGCTTGTGTGCATGCGTGCTTGTGTGTGGGACTGCTTATCTGCGTGCGTGCTTTTGTGCGCGTATGCTTGTGTCTGTGCATTCTTGTGTGCGTGCCTGCTTGTGTGTGCGTGCTTGAGTGCAAGCCTGCTCCTGTGTTTGGCACACAGCAGCATAGGGCAGTCCAGCACATTCCCAGCCAGGCATACTTCTTGCTCCAGAGCCTTTGTGTGGCCACCACTCTTGCCGTGTGCAGTGCTCAGGTTACCATCTCTGTCGCCCTGTGGAGGGAGAGAGAGAGAGGTGAAGAGGGTAGGGAGATGGGAGGTCTGGAGAGGAGGAAGAGTGAGGCAGGGAGAGGGGAGGGCAAGGGAAGGCCAGGAGAGGGGAGGGATAGGGGTGGAAGGGGGAGGAGACGGAGTCGGGAGGCCAGGAGGGCAGGCAGAGGGGTGCGGGTGGGGGGAGAGAGGACGGGGGCAGGGTGAGGCGAAGCAGGAGAGAGGGAGGGAGGGAGTGGGTGATAAAATGCTGTTGTGCTTTTCAACTTTCATCCCTCTCCCCCTCCTCCTCCTCCTCCTCCTCCTCCACCTCCTCCTCCCCCTCCTCCTTCTCCCTCCTCCTCTGCCTCCAGCTGCTACCCCTGTCGCTGTTACCGTTGCCACTTCTCTAGACACGTGGGACTCAGATCCATTTGGTGTGCGTGTGCCGCTGTGGTGGTGCTTGCTTCTCTGCCGCAGTCGGCCATCGCTGAGCCTGTCGATGGCACGCAGGTGGCGCCTGGGCAGGTGAGTTCCCGCTGTGAAGACGGCACGCAGAAGTGTGCAAGGGATGTGTGTGCGTATGGGGTGTGTGCGTGTGTGTGCGATGTTTGCGTGTGTGCGATGTTTGTGTGTGCGTGTGGGATGTGTGTGTGCGTGTGTGCGTGTGGGATGTGTGTGTGCGTGTGGGATGTGTGTGCGTGTGTGGGATGTGTGTGCGTGTGTGGGATGTTTGTGCGTGTGTGGGATGTGTGCGTGTGTGGGATGTGTGTGTGTGTGGGCTGTGTGCGTGTGTGGGATGTGTGTGCGTGTGTGGGATGTGTGCGTGTGTGGGATGTGTGTGTGTGTGGGCTGTGTGCGTGTGTGGGATGTGTGTGCGTGTGTGGGATGTGTGCGTGTGTGGGATGTGTGTGTGTGTGGGCTGTGTGCGTGTGTGGGATGTGTGTGCGTGTGTGGGATGTGTGCGTGTGTGGGATGTGTGTGTGTGTGGGATGTGTGTGCGTGTGTGGGATGTGTGTGTGCGTGTGTGGGATGTGTGTGTGCGTGTGTGGGATGTGTGTGTGCGTGTGTGGGATGTGCGGAATGCGTTGGGAAGCATGAACGGTGTGGACTGACCAACCATTGGCTGAGAGGTATTGACCGTCATGAATCACCCTCCATCTCCACCATCACCACCACATCTGCAACGTCCCCCACCTCCATCACCTCCACAACCTTCACCCCACCTCCATCACCTCCACAACCTTCACCCCACCTCCATCACCTCCATAACCTCCACCACCTTCACCCCACCTCCATCACCTCCACAACCTTCACCCCACCTCCATCACCTCCATAACCTCCACCACCTTCACCCCACCTCCATCACCTCCACAACCTTCACCCCACCTCCATCACCCCAACAACGTGCACCACCTCCGCCACTATCTTCATGGTGGAGCTGCGCACGATGGGTGGATCGAGCGTGAAGGTGGTGGGTGGGTTGCTTGTCGCTGTGCATCTGCGTCCGTGGAGTGTGCAAGCCGTGGTATACCTTGGCGTGCGAACGACGTGAGCCATTGGATGGGCCCTTGCCTTGCACGTGCTTTTCTCTGCCTGCTTGCTGGCTCGAGGAGCATGTGAATGTGCTTCCGTGTGCCTGTGCATATACACTCGCACATGCACATGCACATGCACATGCACATGCACATGCACATGCACATGCACATGCACATGCACATGCACATGCACATGCACATGCACATGCACATGCACATGCACATGCACATGCACATGCACTCGCACATGCACATGCACATGCACATGCACATGCACATGCACTGGCACTGGCACTGGCACATGCACATGCACATGCACATGCACATGCACATGCGCATGCACTGGCACATGCACTCGCACATGCACATGCACATGCACTGGCACTGGCACTGGCACATGCACATGCGCATGCACTGGCACATGCACTCGCACATGCACATGCACTCGCACATGCACATGCACTCGCACATGCACATGTTGTCGGTCTCTCCTTCTTGGGCTGTGGCTGGCGAATGAATGTGTTCGTTGGACATGGTGGTGTCCGTGTTTGCCCGATGGCCAGCATCAAAGTCAACGTCGTGTGTAAAGCTGTGCAGCTGCTCTCTCTTGTCCTGGGCCACGCGCTTGTCCGAAGGGGCTCGGTGTGTGGATCGTGCAAAGGTGTCGGTGGACGGTGGGCAGCGGTGAGGCCTGCGTTGCGCGCGCGATTGCAGCGTTGCCCACGTGTGCCCCGTCCCTGAACTTGCACGACTGCACCCACCGCAACACACGCTTGCTGGCTTGGTGCTGCTTGGTGTTGTTTGGTGCAGCAAATCACCGTCCGCGGGTACGCTCTGTCGGGAGGAGGTCGGCGGGTGGAGCGTGTGGACGTGTCGGTGGACGGCGGCAGCACGTGGGCGGAGGCGACGCGGCTGGCCGGGGAGGACCTGCGTGCGGTGGGCACGCACGACGCGGGCGCGCAGGAGGGGGAGAAGACGTGGCACTGGGTGCTGTGGGAGCTGCGCAGCGCGGCAGTGCAGCCGCCGTGCGAAATCGTCGTCAAAGCGGTGAGAGTTGCAACGCGGTTGAGAGTTGCAAGAGAGAATTTTATTTCGTTCTCCTTTCCCCTTCTTTCTTCTTCCGAAGAGGCGACGGTCGATGAGCCACATGGCCGGTTTGTTCCTTGTCAGAGGACTTCTTGGTGTTTTTTGTGTGAACCCCCCCCCTGGCCCCCTCCTGCTCCCCCCTCTGCACGCTGGCGGTGGAAGCTGTTGGGTGGGTAGGCCTATTGTTGCGAGGTCTCCTGAGTGATGCACGGGTTTGTGCCACGTGCGAGTGTGGCAGCCATGCGAATCCATCCCCAAAGGCCAGAAGAGTGCACGGCAGCGGCCTTATCTGCTGTGATGTTTTGCTGCCGTGCTGCTGTTCTCCACTTGGATGCGAGTTCGTGAGAGCGTGCCTGACACGTCGAGCCGTGCAAGGCAGTTGTGAAAGTTGTGAACGCCCGCAGCATGTGGAGCTTCAGCATGTGGAGCTTCAGCATGTGGAGCTTCAGCATTTGGAGCTTCAGCATGTGGAGCTTCAGCATGTGGAGCTTCAGCATTTGGAGCTTCAGCATGTGGAGCTTCAGCAAGTGGTCATGATTCAGGAAAGCACACTCTTGCCCCTACCTATGACCCAGCATGCACCCTCACCCATTATCCAATCCTTCCCCCTTCACTCTGCATGTTCCATTGCTCCTCATTTTCAACTGTCTTCCCTTCTCTTGTTCATGTCATATGTCTGCCCCCCCCCCCCACCGTCATGCGTGTGATATCATTGGTGGCAGGTGGACGAGTCCAGCAACACGCAGCCTCAGAGTGCGGACGTGATCTGGAACCTACGCGGAGTGCTCAACAACTCGTGGCACCGCGTCAAGCTACTGCCAGCCGCGGGCTCCTCTGCCCCGTCTGATTCTGGGCCATCCAGCCCTGGCTCCCGCCTCTAAATCGTTAGCAGCCGCGCATCGGTTGCAGCCGGCCCCTCCGGACGCACGGCGCTTGCGGGGTAGAAAGTAGGGAATGCTTCGTGGGGTACAAAAGTATGGAATGCTTTTGTGGGGTGAAAAGCATGGAGGCAAGTGGCTCCAGTGTAATTGCCATGATTGTCACTTGGTTCGCTATTATCATACGCTCCACATATGTCTGAACCAGACAATTCTCCCTGCTGCTGCTAGCTTCATGCCCCTATGTGCCCTGTGTTGCTGACTGTTTCCACAGCAACATTCCATGCGTGCAGAAGTTTCATCAATCATTCCCCTGCGAGTCTGGTTGAGATAGGACTTGAGAAACTACTAGGAAGCTTCCTAACCTCATTGCTGTTGACGTGGCGACTGTCTAGTCAGCCAGTGCACTAGCAAGCAAGCAGGTGCACGAAACAGTGAGAGTACTAGAGAGATGCGCAAAGTCTCATAAGCTCCAATAGCTACATAATGCAAAAAGAAATGACAATTGACAAACACACAACATAAATTGCTACTGCGGTGCACGGCGGCGGGTGACACATGTGACAGTGTCAGTTTGTCCTAAATCCGGTCCAAAACCACTATTTGGCCGTAACTGTGTACATAGGTATCCAAACGGAACACCGTCTGAACGTGGACATGTAATATCTCGAGCCAGACGTTGCGACTGGCAGCGAACGCTGTAAAGACAATGCAAAACATGCAAATCGGGCTCAAGAGCCGGTCCACCGAGAAAACTCTAGCGTCTGCAGAAAAACCTTAAAGCACCCCGGCAAGCATCCAGGACGTTGTGGCAGCTGTCTGGTAGCTGCTGGTGGGTGGAGCCACCACTCGTCGGTTCTCCGACGTCAATTGCGTCCGCATCAAGGATCTGCACGAGCATGGACACGGCCGAGTGGTCACAGTAAGCTGTACAAACAGACGGCCAGGTAGCCGAGGGATTAGCACCCGGCTGACAGAATGACACTTTCAAGAACCCATTTGCAAGTTTATAGATAGCCATGGCGTCCCAAAGTGTCAAAGAGCTAGAGCCCCCCACGAGCAAAACCAATGGTGAGAGTGATGAGAACATAGATCATGTGGCCACAAACCAATGCTTCACTATGTGCTGCTGCTGGCATAAGGTACGAGATTCACCATGGATTGCTCCCATCTTGTGGGGCAGAGCTCCAGCATAGTCACAAAACTCTGTCTCCTGTACATTTATGATGTAGTGAGCATGTGGAGCAAGACAAGAGGGCATTACAGGTGTGATGGACAACCAACTAAACCAAAAACATGGCCACTCCCCCATGACCCGCACTTTCATCATTCCACAGCAAGCCGGTTCCAAAAGAAAAAAAGATATAGGGAGTACAGTGTCAGGAAACTGAGGTGAGGCAGGAGCGTGCCTGAGGTGCAGCTGAGGAGGAAGCGGAAGCATCTACGAAGCTGCAGAAGGCTGACAAGGAAGTGACGTCACTCAGAGTTAGTACGGAGTGAGGAGAACCATCAAAGTATGCTGTGCCAATATGAGGATGATGAGAGCGGAACAATGATTGGAGCATTAAGTGAGCAGAAGCTCGTGGGGGCAGTGCCGAAGCGCGGGCTGAACAGCCGCAGCGCTGAGGCACGGGCCGACAGAAGGTCACAGATGATGATGATGAGTCCCAAGGACTCGTGGGCGCAGTACCAATGGTACGGGCGCGAGGATTACCAGGGATGCCGCAGCATCATGGAGCGAGCAAGGCAGCGGGCCAAGCTTCAGTCACCACGAGCGGGCAAAGATGATGAAGGACGAGCGAGCAAGGCCACAGCCGAAAGGGGGGCACAAGGAGGGCAACGATAGAAGATCAGCGCCACAGCTTGAAGCGGGCAGCTAGAGGCAAGGCATGACGGAGGCGCCACAGCAGCGAGGCAGGCAGCCGAAGGCAGAAGGAACGGAATGAGAGTAATGAATCTTAGTATATTAAGCATGCAGGGTACAAACGTCACTACATATAGTCCTAGCCTAAGGTCCACGCGCTAGGGTGGATGATAGCTGAGCCTCAGCCGGAGCCGGGCTGCTGCAGCTGCTGCTGTTCCTGGAGCGACGGAGTCGCGTCTGGGGTAGCCAGGTCCTCCGAGGGATCGGAGTCGCTCTACCGAGGTCTTGGCGGGTGTTCCCGTTGTCTCTTTGCGACTACCGAGCCGCGTCGGGGTTTTCGGTTTGATGGCGCCGGCGGGACTGACCGTTCGAAGGTGACCGTCGGAACGGTTCCAGCCGTTAGTTATCGGTGTCCGCCTGAGCCGTTGCATTGTGCCGAGCGAGGATTTGTACTGTCCACCCGGTATAGTTTTCCGGGGGCTGCTTTCTGGATGCGGGGTTCTCTTGCTGTTCTCCGATGTGAGCCCGGGTCCACAGACATCTTGTGGGAATGGCACTTTATTTCTGACATACAGATCACCCGGGCCCATGGGGACAGGCAAGACCAAGAGCATGAACACCACATTTCAGGACCCTTCAAGATGTTGCATGCGCTTCGGCTCAGCAGCTTGCATTCTTGGTTTGCCTTCCCTTAGGAGGTGCGGCGTCTATCTTGCTCGCGTTCTCTTCCATAATCAAGGCCCGTGCTAATGTACTGCGTGCAGAACCATCGCCTCTGCTTGTCAACTCGTCGCGTCCCTCCTTTGGACTGCGCCCACTGGCAATGCAATGCACGTAGCCGCATGCACTACATTTTTCTAGTCTCTGGCATAGCTATACTGTGAAAACGCGGCAAGATTGTGTGGCATGTAGCTTCAGTGAGGCCAAGTACGTTTTTGTGTCGCATTCATGCATGTACATGTGACAGTGTATGGTTGTGCCGCCTACTACAGAAACTGTGCATCCCCATTCGTTGCATCATTCTATGCTACAACAACACAGCATAAAAGCGATCGCTGCTGCAGGAGCTGTCCAGATTGTTTGGGTCGTCACGTGACATCAGAGAGCTGAATTCCTCACCAATGGGCCAGGATGGTTAGTGCAGTTCCCGTGTATTTGTAGTCTCATGGCCATTAAGTTATGTACATCCTCTGGTTGTGTGACTCTGCGTGCACTGCCTGTGGGTCATGGGGGATTGTTGGTGTCTGCATCACAGACAGAGAGTGGCCTTTGGCCTTGCTGAAGTCGTGGCGAGGCTATGTGGGGGAGACGATGGTGATAGTAGCAGAAAAATTGAGACGACTACGCTACGGAGATGGTGCACCAGGAGAGGGAACATCAGGCAGGCAGGCTGATGCCCTTGTTCGATTGAAGAGTAGGTCACTACACTAGATGATTATTGTGCGTGTTGCGCATGTATTGGATGTACACATGGGGCCAAACTCGTAATCATTAATGCTAGGTTGGGCTTGTCTACAGTCTGATCCTAGTCCGAGTGATGTCCTATAGGCTGAATGAAGAAGGAATTTCCGGAAATACACTTGCTAGAAAACTGGCAAGGACACTCTGTTCGAGAACCCCTCTTGGGCAAATCCCCACGGTTGTAAGTATGCTCTATGCTTGCTTGATCGTGGGGAGGTGAACCACACGGTCACTCTCTCTTACCTTTTTCTTTTGTTCCAACTAATGCACATGAGAAGCTTTATCCCTATGAAATCCATGACGTACTCTCTACATCTGTCGAAGCATTCGTTGAACATCAAGGCACTTGATGAGTGAGGGGAAACAAGTCCAGATGTTACCGTGGCTGACATAATTCAGCACCCATTTGCAACTTTGCCCATGGCAGCACCAATATACAACATTGCCCATGGAAATTCCCATGGGCAACATCACCCATGTCCTCACCCATAGGCAACATCGCCCAAGGCATCACTTATACGCAACGGTTTGGAATAAGCACCACAGTGCCATGTTTGGACACCTTTGCCTCTTTGGCCATCCTCACCCTTATATTGTTATGATACTGGCATCCACATTGAACAGATGGCATAAACGATCAGGCAGCCTTCCATCGACATCAAACATTGGTGAACCACGCAGAGGGACAATATTTCAGTGAAATCTGAGACTCTTCTTTCTCACGTTGATTCCTGTGACTCACCTCACAGGTTCAAATCCCCCCATGAGCATTATTCCCCAACCCAGCATACCATTTTCCCCTTCTTGGGCTACCCCGCCCATTTACCCCCAAACCTACTCCATGCATTATCCCATCTAGGGACTACCCCACCTTGTCCCTCTTCCCAAACAGGCTACACCGCTACCTCACCCCGCATTATCCTTCCCCCAAATCTGGACAACCTCACCTTCCTATCACCTCACTTCACCTTCACACCACCTCACCTTCCCACCACATCACCTTCCCACAACCTCACTTCCCCACCTCACCTTTCCAACACCTCACCTCCCCACCTTACCTTCCCACCACCCGACCTCCCCACATCAGCTCCACACCTCACCTCCTCCCCACCTCACCTTCTCACCACCTCACCTCCCCACCACCTCACCTTCACAGCACCTCACCTCACCCCACTTGCTGTTTATCTTCCTGTTTTACTACTTAGGCCACAAGTTGTCCTAGCTCTCACTGATTCATTCAATCCAACACATTCGTTGTGTTCTCATTCTTGACATGGTACCAGAGCTCAAGTGACCCTCATGTCGCCTCCCTCCACCGTCTCCATCACGGCCATCACTTCGCTCCAGCACACGTCCGTCGCGAGCGTTTCGTCGTCCGCGCTTCAAAGCCGATTTTGGCTACAGCTAGTTGCAGTTGACTTCNGAGCAAAAGGGAATTCTCCTCCGCTCCATCATCCGCGGCACCGGCTCCGGCGCACCTCCCACCGACCCCACCGACACCGCCAAGGTCGATGCGTGGGAGCTTGCGAACAACACCGCTCTCCTTGCCATCCTCGCCACTACCTCCCCCGACCTCCACGACGACATCCGCGCTCTTGGCGATGACGCTAAGACGGTGTGGGCTGCGTTCGCGGCTCGCTTCAACACTACGACCTCCACCTCGTGCGGCATCAAGATTATGTCGCTCTTCAACGTACCCTACTCCGCCCACTCCGACATGGGCGGATACATCGCTGCTTGCACCACCATTGCCTCTGACCTCAAAGAGATGAAGGTAGCGATGCCGGAAGCGGTGGTGTGCACAGGTATCATTGCCGGCCTCCCACCCCGCTTCGACGTCATCCGCCAAATCCTCCTTCAACTCTCCGTCGACGAGATGACAGTGACGGCCATCGCCCCCAAGCTTATGGCTGCGGAGCAAGACTATCACTCCAAGCATCAACACCAAGCCGCGGCAATGAACCTCCACGCACAGTCTCCTCCTTCCGGTGGCACCTCCGTCTATGCCGTCCCTATCCGCCCCAACAAGTTTCCGGCGTGCCAATATGCACCTCTCCATGGCCCGCTCAAGGGCACGGTGTGCGGTGGCCTCAACCACCCTCTGTCCACGTGTGACCACGCCCAAACCGACCAATGGCTTGCGGCATCGTCCAACCGCAAGTTCACCGACCGTCCCCGTTGGACGGACATCCGCTCTAAGGCTCGCCGCGACCGCCAAGCTTCATGGAAGCCCCCCTCCGTTGCTAGCTATGTGGCTCCAGTAGCTAGCACTACCCTCCCTCTTGTTCATGACATCAATGAAGGATTTTTGATCTATACCGTGTCTCCCTCTCTCTTTACCGAACAAATACTCGACTCCGGTGCGGCATCCCATACTCTTCGAGATGCCGATCACATATCTCCACTGTCCTCCCCCGTCACAATCAATAGAGCAACCACCTCCATGAGTGCCACGTGCCATTCCCAAGCCACCCTCTCATCACCCGCTTCCCCTCATGGCTCTATCTCCGGCCTTCATGTTCCCTCTCTTCGCACCAATCTCCTCTCCGTTCGTCAACTCCAACAAGAGGGCGTCACCATTACCTTTCCTGCCTTCGACACCGAAGCTCATCTCACTTCCTCCGGCTCTCACGTCACCACCTTCCGCCTCTCAAACAACCTCTACCGCCTCTCCGCTCCTCGCTCACAATCAACCCTTGCCGCCTCTCCCTCTCCGACTTGCTTGTGTTGTCACATCTCCAACCCTCTCATCCTCCACCATCACCGACTTTGCCATCCCAACTTCACCGCCCTCCAACGCCTCACATCCAAGAATATGGTCGTCGGTCTCCCGCGTCTCCCACCTATTCCTACTCTTCCCGCCCCCATTTGTCCCTCTTGCACCCTTGGCAAGCTCAAATCCACCTCCCATCCTCCTCACCCGTCCCGTGCCCCTAAGCCTCTCGACTTGGTCCACCTTGACCTTGTCGGCCCGATTCACCCCACCCCTCTCCAAGGTCACTCCTATTTCCTCACTATCATTGATGACTTTACCCGTTTTGGAACTGGATTCCCGCTTGCCTCCAAATCCGATGCATGGGACGCCTTCCTTGCATGGGCAAACCATGCATCCGCCCGATTCGGTCGCAACATTATCCATCTCCGCTCTGACCGTGGAGGCGAATTCCTCTCCACACTCCTTTTGGAGTATTGCGACCACCACGGCATTGACCATCAACTCGCTCTTCCCGAGTCACCCAAACAAAATGGCATTGCCGAACGTCGCAACGACGTCCTCCTCGCCATCATCCGCACTCTCCTTGCTCATGCTTCGGCACCAAAACCTTATTGGGCGTACACTTTCGCTACGCCTCCCGCGTCAACAACCTCTACCCTTCCTCTATTCTTCCGGATGTTACTCCATGGGAGGCATGGTTTGGTAAGAAACCGGACGTCTCCAATCTTCACGTGTGGGGTTCTACGGCGTACGTCTTCCTGAACAAGTACCAACGCTCGCAGCAACACACTTCCAAAATTGAACCACGCGCCGCCCCTCAGATGTTTGTGGGCTTTGCTCCAAAGTCGACTGGGTACGTGTTTCTTGACCCCGCCACCGGACAAGCGACGCATAGCATTGACGCCGCCTTTGAAGAAACCCTCCCCTTCCTCCCTGCTACCTCTCACTCCACACCCGCTCTTGAGTGGGCCCACTTCGATGTCCTCCCCTCTCCACCACCTCTATCGACCTCATCCTCCACGACTCCTCCGAGCCCTTCTCCCACTTCCTCCCTTGCCGGTTCTCCCCCTCCTCCTCCCTCCACCTCACCTCCATCCTCCCCTCCCGGATTTCACCTTCCTCCACCCTCTCCTCCTGGCTCTCCTCCTCTGTCCGCGGTTCCTCTC
>SZWC01012672.1:20829-47481 GCA_023375785.1 Penium margaritaceum | reverse complement strand
CCCTACCCCTCCCCCTCCCCCTCCCCATTCTTCCTACCACCCTATCAGCCTCCGCGAACTTCGCGGTCTTGGCCTCCTTCCCCCTTCATCTTCCTCTACCTCCCTTCCTCCCTCCTCCCCACCCACGCTTCCGCCTCGCCCTTCAACCGGCCCTAGTCGCTCCTCCCGCCTTCAGCCACCCCTCCCTCGCGGTGGTGACCTTAGGCTCGTTGAGGACCGTCGTGAAGAAGTCCTCTCCCTCACAACTTCCCCTGCAACCCTTCCTCATTGGCTTCACCACGGTCCCTCTCCTCCCGATTTTCACCACAATTCAGTCCCCACCCTCTCTCCTCCGTCCACTCTTCTCCTCTCCGTCACCACTACTCTCTCCCCTCCCATCCTGGTTCCCGCCACCTATGAGCAAGCTCTTGGTGGGCCTCACGCCGTGGAGTGGTGCATTGCCATGAACAATGAACTCGCCAACTTTCAGTCCACCGGCACCTACTCAGAGGTGGATCTACCGGGTCCAAGTCGCCCTCGGGAAGCTTGTCGAGTTCAAAGCCCGGTACGTCGCCAAAGGTTTTTCTCAACGGCACGGCGTTGACTTCTTTGACACCTACTCCCCCACAGCCAAACTCACCACCGTCCGCATCCTCCTCCACATCGTCGCCGCTTGCGATATGGAGCTCCACTCCATGGATGTCTCCGCCGCTTTCCTTCAAGGTGATCTTCATGAGACCATCTTTCTTGAACCTCCCAAAGGTCATCCCACCACCCTCTCCGACGCCGTTTGGCGCCTTCATCGACCCGTCTACGGCCTGAAACAATCACCCCGCGAGTGGCACTCCAATCTACGATCTGCTCTCATCCCCCTCGGGTTCCACGCAGCACAGTCCGACGCTAGTCTCTTCATCCGCACTTCCTCTCCCGGTTGCTTCCTCCTAGCCTACATCGACGACATGGCACTTGCCTCTAGTGATCTCGCCGAGCTCGTTGCTCTCAAAGAAGCCCTCATGCAACAATTCACCATGAAGGATCTCGGCGAGCTCACCCACTACTTGGGCATGGAGGTTCGGCGGGACCATCCCAACCGCACCGTCACCCTCACTCAAGAAACGTACATCAACACCATCCTCCTCAGATTTGGACACCTCAAATCCAATGGCGCGACAACGCCTCTCTCCACCGAGCACGGCCTCACCGACCCCTCTGTCCCCACCACCACCCCCTCCTTGGACCCCTTTCCTGAGTTGGTTGGCTGTCTCATGTATGCCATGGTCTGCACCCGTCCTGACCTGNTATCCTTCCCCCAAATTTGGGGGAAGGATAATGCGGTCGGTGCCTCCACGGTCGGAGCGGAGAGGTGACAGTGAAATCTGAGACTCTTGCTTCTCACGTTGATTCCTGTGACTCACCTCACAGGTTCAAATCCCCCCATGAGCATTATTCCCCAACCTAGCATACCATTTGCCCCTTCTTGGGCTACCCCGCCCATTTACCCCCAAACCTACTACCATCTAGGGACCTTCTCGCATTATCCCATCTAGGGACTGCCCCACCTAGTCTCTCTTCCCAAACAGGCTACACCGCTACTTCACCCCCCATTATCCTTCCCCCAAATCTGGGCAACCTCACCTACCCATCACCTCACCTCCCCACCACCTCACCTTCACACCACCTCACCTTCTCACGACATCACCTTCCCACCACCTCACTTCCCCACCTCACCTTTCCAACACCTCACCTCCCCACCTTACCTTCCCACCACCTGACCTCCCCACATCAGCTCCACACCTCACCTCCTCCCCACCTCATCTTCTCACCACCTCACCTCCCCACCACCTCACCTTCACAGCACCTCACCTCACCCCACTTGCTGTTTACCTTCCTGTTTTACTACTTAGGCCACAAGTTGTCCTAGCTCTCACTGATTCATTCAATCCAACACATTTGTTGTGTTCTCATTCTTGAAACAATACACATTTTTAGACAATGTTCTCCTTGCTCTCCAACTGTTCATGTTGCCCTTGCTTCAGACTCCTGAATTACACCTCTTGCCCCCATCTCCCCTCCTTCCCCCTCCTCTCCCTCTCTTCTCCTTCCACCCTTCCCTCCCTCTCACCTACCCTTCTACACCCCCTCATCCCCCTTCTCCACACGCCAACTTTCCCTCCACTTACTGCCTCCACCCCCTCCTCCGCTCTCCCTCCCCTCCCTTCTCCCTCCCTCCCCCACCCTCATTCTCTCCCTCCCCATTCGTGTTTCCCTTTCTCACCCTCTTCCTCCCTCCTCCCCTCCCCCCCCTTCTTTTCTCCTCCTCCATCTCCCCTTCCCATGCTCGCCACCTCCTCCACATGCTTTGCATCTATAGGTGAATTGCCAGTAGGATTTTCCTCCACTCTGTCATCCTCAAAAGCATGGTGTGCCAAAGTCATACTCAGTTGCATTGCACTGGCAGAGGAGATGTGGATGCAAATGAATTCAGCTTTGGGACATTGCAGCTGAAAGAGGGTGAGAGTGGGGGTGAGGGCGAGGATCAGGTTGATGGTGAGGATGGAGGTGCGGGTGAGGATGAGGATGGGGATGAGGGTGTTTTAATGTTTGTGGTTCATTCAGTGGCCCGTCACACTTGTACTGCCCTCTTGTTTTGCTCCACATGCTCAATACATCATACATGCATAAGAGATTGAGTTTTTTGACTGCGTTGGAGCTCTGTCCCACAGGATGGGAGCCATTCGTGGTGAAGCTCGCCCACCCTACCAGCAGCAGTACACACTCAAGCAGTGGCCTATGACCACATGATCTGTGTTAACAGAATTCCATTGTTGGTTTTTCTCGTGGGGAGCTCTAGCTCTTTGACACTTTAGGATGCCAGGGGCTGTCTCCAAGTTGCATGTGGGTTTCTGGAGGAGTCTCATTCAGCCAGCCGGATGCTGATCCTTAGGGGACCATTTGGCCAGATGTATCCTATGCCACGGGTGAGTTGCCATCCTCAGTATATACCAAGAGGTTGGGTCCGACCCCCAGGTGGCATGATCTTGGCGTGCATCGCGCATGACTGGGAATCACATTCACCGGTTCGTGTTCAAATCTCACTCCTATGTCCTGGTTGTATTAAGTCTTGAATCTCACTATGAACGGCGAGCCTTGCAACCATGGCGTGTGTCACATGGGGATCTCCCCACACTTATCTCCCTTAATTCAAGGGTTATACGTACTTGGGAGAATAACTACTGGTATCAGAGCACGAAGGGAACATCCCTCCCATACTCTCTAGCTCCTAGATCCTGGGCCGTTCTTAAGACCCATCACGGTGTCGCGGATACCTCTTGCAACCACAACATCGCCCACAGCAGCACCACCTTCCCCAATGTCAATTTTCCTTGCATTATTCTTGCTACTGCATCAAGCTCATGATTCTCATCACTGCCATATCTTGTGGCCATGATGACGTAGGTAGTGGTGGCATGTGCCACACTACCTACCTCTGCCGCATCACTCGTGATCACAGTTACAACAACGACAGCACCAATGTCATTCTGCCACCATCTCCAGCTCTATCAAGACCACTGTTGACGCCCTACTCTCGGCAGCACAGCCCGTCCGTGCAACCATAGGGAACCGCAGCGGCATCCGCTTTAGCGGTGTCTTCCCATACTCGTAGCCACACCCATAGTAGAAACATCAGCAGCGTCTGCTCGCAGCCACATCCGCAACTGTATCAACAGCAACATCAATGGCCTCTGTTTGTAGCCGTACTCACAGCCGCAGCAGCAGCAGCAGCAACACCTCTCTCTGCAACCTCGTCTTGCGCCACTATCACCACAGTCCTTTGGGAACTAGGGTAGCAGCAGCATCAGCAAATCTATCAGTATCCACAGCCGCAGCTGTAGTCACAGCCATAGCAGCAGCAACATCTGCAGCTTCTGTCCGCACCCGCATTCACAGCCATAGCCGCCACCACATTTGCTACAACAGAAGAAACAATATCAGCGGCTTCTATCCGTTGCTACATTTGCGGCCGCAGCAGCCGGAAGAGCACCTTTCCTGGCAACCTCATCTTGAAGTCACGGCCCTGTCAACGCGATCGTTCAGGAACCGCAACAGCAACGTCATCAGTGGTATCTGGCCACCGCTGTAGCTGTAACCGCAATGACAGTAGCATCAGTGGTGTCTGTCTGCAACTGCAGCCGCAACAGTAGGAGCAATATCTGGTTACAAGTCACAGCAACAACAACGTAACAGCCACTCTCAATCCCTCATGTTCGACTCACTAATCTCACACCACTCCTTTGACGGCACGTGCAAATACGATGAAAGCACGTCACGGGCAGCAGCACACGTGCACACTCAAACACACTCAAACGCCGTCGGGAGCCGACCGTTGGGTGTGGCCAGACGAGAACGATCGCAATATCCTCCTTTGGGTATGTACGCTCTCAGCAGAGCACTCACACAAGGACTTTCGTCACTTCGAGGAGGTGAGAGACCAAGAGGTTGACTCGTTGTACACTACTGAGTGCATCTCCAATTCCCCTCCAGGGATGCATCCTCTTGTGCAACAGTCCCATCAAGATAGTACAACTGGTGTCCCTGCAGTCAGCGCGGCAACTGAACCTGAGAAACCAGGATGTGTGCCTCTGTTTCCCTCACATTCTGACACTCTCAGTCTTGCTTGGGATATTCTTGATGCAACAGCGGGTGGAGTGGCGAAATTCTCTGACACCGCCAAAGCCAGCAGGGCTCCTGCATGTATGGCATTTGGTTGTGCTGGAACTGTTTACACTGAAGCAGCCTCTTCCCACTCTTTTCTGGCAGCTATTGCCATCACCATTTATGTATGGGTAGCTGCTACCTCATCCGCTGTTGCCATTTCTGCTGCCACAATAGCTGAAACACGGGTGCAATGAGCTCCATCTGTACGTCAAATTCGGCTGCAGTCCTCAATCCCACTTGGGAGTCGCAAACACTTGCACATCAAGATGGCACCTGATTGTTGGTTACGTCTACAGTAGCCGCCGTTGCTGGTGCCATTGTGACTGGAATGCTGTGCCTCCTGGTGGCCATCGTTTTTGGATCTCCGTAATCGCTTCATGCATAGTTGTAGGTGTGCCTCCTCCCTTCTCTCTTCTCCTAAAACATTAGAGTGGAGCGTACTTCATTAAGCACTTTGAACTCTTCACCAATCGCATCCCTTCATTGTGCAGTCCCCTCTATGCATCATGCCTGAGGTCGCAAACACTCTAGAGGCCTTGCAAGCTATCCTGCATGAGGCGCATGCTGATTGGCGTTGTCTCCAAGAAGAACTTCAGGAAAACGTCGATGCCAAGACTGAGATGGCTACTACTGCAGTAGAGATAGTTATGGAGTGTCTTTGCCCCATGCCCTCTTTTACTGGTATTGTGGGTGCCACGAGTGCTGGGGGTTCTGGGGACGCTGGTGATGTTGTGATACTGGGGATGCTAAGGGTTTTGCTTCCAACTCTGCGTCTATTGCTACGGGTGGGACTGCCAGCAACCATGCTGTACCTCTCCATAACCAGGTCTCTTTTAATCCTTCACAGTCACTACTCTCACTGCCACATCAACGCATGGACTTTGAAATCTCACCACCTCATTTCACCCCCAAACTGACTTTCTCTTCAAGGGAGACATGCTTCAGTTCTTGGGTATAAGGTGAGCTCCTCTGGGAGCATTGCTCTCCTACTGATCTCTCTACCACACCTCTATTCATCCCCTCTCCCTCTGAGGCTAAGCGTGGTGTACGTACCATGATCACATCTGGACCTGATGATGTTCTTGATGACATGAACACATACAATGCCGGCACACCAAGACACATTCCTGTTGATCCCATTGGATCCTACTCCATCATTTTCTTCCGCAAAACCATCACTATCCATGCAGCCTACAATTCTCTCGTTGTCCATTCTAACCAGCTGTGCATGAGGGAGAATGAATTTGCTGATGTGTATTGGGCTCACAGTCTGCGTCTCGTGCGTGACCTTCACAGAGGCGGGCTGGGCCAGCTTTCTGCTTGTCTCTCCATCGTGACTGGTCTGGTCCCCGAGCTTTCTGATGTCTACCTGCATGTTCCCCACACCAAGTTGGAATACCTTGCTGCTGAGCCTGTTCCACCCAACTCACCCCCTGGCATTGGCTCCCTCTACGAGTTCACTACTGGTGGTCTCACAGATTGTCGAACAAATTACAGAACAAACGCCTCCACCGTACTAAAATAGAGGCAATGTCCACATCTTTGTCCTCATCTGCTTCCATGTCCTCCAATACCTCTAGCACATCCTCCACTTCATGTGGCACGTCTACCACCTTTAAAGCTGCATCACAATCCACCCAGGTGCTGGTCGTGGCAATAGGGACCAGTGCTTAGGATGGGACAAAGATTGTGGGCAAGGAGGATGGAGTGTCGGTAGCTCTCACACCCCACTAACAGTCACCTCCAGGAACCATGGGGACTTAGGGAATTTTGCATCCCACGACGATGACCGCCTCGCATCAGCTCTGTAGGCCCATCCCCTCTTGGGGCTGGATGCCATCTCCCATGGTACCCACTTACTATAAAGCACCTAATTGCGCGCCACCCTCCTGGTCTTGGGTTGGTGTCAGCTTTCCTGAGCCACATCTTTGGGAGCGCCTGCCTGTCACTTGCCATGATGAGGAGCATGCTCTCGAGAAGCGCCTCACCGAACTGCTCTAGCTCCGTGATGAGGGAGGTGAGGGTGTGATGTCTCATTCCCTTGTGTGTAAGTCACGTGAAGCCCTTCGTGCCACGTCTTCTGGCAGGATTCAAGGGTGTCTGCCTGATATTTCTCCTTGGATTGAAGATGAGAAGTCTCGTACCTTTCCTCACCGTCTTGGAAAGACCCGTCTTGGGAAGTCTCCACGTGTTCTTGTGTTCTCCATTCTAGCAAAGTCGTAGCCTTTCTTACGCTCCCTTCCCCCCGCGTCCCTGACGGCTTCTGGATTTTGTATTCAGGGCCACCCATCACATGTCATCCCGTTGTTCATCATTCGTCTCTCTCGGTCACGTGGGCTCTGTGCGCTTCGTGCGCATAGGCTCTGGGTAAATTCTCCCTATTCAAGATATTGGTGTTGTGCGATATGCACTGTCCACACCACGCATAGGACTGTACTTTAGAGCATATTCCGTACTCATTGTCGATGGTTTTACCGATAGTGACAGGGTCCATGACTCAGATGCTGATAGCCGTCCAGGCTACATCTTCTTTATTGGTGGCACGGCTGTCTTCTACAAAAGTGGCAATCCGGGATGTGTGGTAAGGAGCTCAAGCACAGCTGAGTCTATTATACTCGGTGTAGGTACGTGTGAGGCTGGTTTTGCTATGTCAATTTCTAGAGCAACTGCACATGCCCATTCCATGCATCACTCTGCGCTATGATAAGCAGAGAACAAAAATCATTGTTGAGAATGATGGCATGTACCATTGGCACCCAAAACACATCAATGTTAAGCACCACGTTCTTTGTGAGTGCATTGCTTCCAACATTGTTCAGGTTGTTTGGGTGGATACACGTACACAACGAGCTGACTTTGTAATGAAGACACTTAGTTGAAATGTCTTCAAATGCGGTGTTTATGCAATTGGTCTTACCTGTCCCCATTATCCTCGGTGTTTTATGCTCCCTTCATCCATGTTCCGTGTTTTGAACTAATTTGTTGTGGAATGTGAATCCTGTGACTATGGGTCATAGGGGAGTGTTCATGTTTGTGGTTCAGTCGTTGGCCCATCACACCTCTTGTCTGGCTCCACATGCTTACTACGTCATACATGTACAGGAAATTGAGGAGTGTGACTATGCTTGATCTCTGTCCCACGGGATGGAAGACATCCATGGTGAAGCTCGCTAGCAATAGCACATACTTGAGCAATTCCTTGTAGCTACATGATTTGTGTTTTCATGACTTTCACTGTTGGTTTTTCTTGCAAGGAACTTTAGATCTTCGACACTTTACGATGACAGGATGACAGGGGCTATCTCCAAGTTGTTTATGGGTTTGTGGGGGGGTCTTTCTCTACCAGTCGGGTGCTGACCCTTGAGGGGCCAACTGGCCAGAGTTCTTCTGTGCCATGGCAAGTAGCCGCCCTCCGTACATATTAAGAGCTCAAACCCCGGGTGGTGATGTGATCTCGACGTTCATCATGCACAATCAGGAGTCACACTCACCGGCTTGTACATAACTTTCTCTCCTATGTCCCACTCGTATTGACTCTTGAATCGCATGAAATACCGCGTGCCTTTGAGGTGTGGAGTGTTTCACTTGGGGATCTTACCACACAAATCCCATTACATTTGATGGTTCTACATGTTTAGGAGAAAAACTTTGGGACAAGGGTGAGGATGAGGATGAGGGTGAGATTGAGGGTAGGGGTGAGGGTGAGGGTGAGGGTGAGGGAAAGGGTGATGTTGAGAGTGAGGGCGAGGGAGAGGGTGGGGGTGAGGGAAAGGGTGGGATGGAGGGTGAGGGCGAGCGAGAGGGTGAGGGTGAGGATGAGGGTGAAGGTGAGGGTGAGAATGGGGTTGGGGGTATGGTGTACCGAGAGCACCACATCCATGCACTGGGGTCCCATGTCTCATCAGCTCTCACTTCACTTGTGCTTTCATGATACGTCGATGCTGCACGCCCATGATTTTTTTTGTCAACATGCTGTCTTTTGGAGAAATGCACTGTAGAGTTTCAAAACTTGGTGATGACATCAGGTCAAAGCACAGCTTTCTCACCAGGGTGGCCAACAATCCCCCGAAGGAAGGGGCTCTCACAGTCACGGAAAGAAGATCTTGCCACAGGCAAAACATCCTACAGTCATAGGACTCCCTTCTCTTATGCAGGGAGGGGCTCATTGGGCCCTGAAGCAACGGCACCAATTGCCCTCACGTACACCCTGCCAGAGACGACAACCAGCGCATGCAACTGCGGTAGTAGTGTTGGAGGGTGGAGTTGAAGCTGGAGTTGAAGCTGAAGCAGTTATCTGATTCTTCAGGGCAGTTGTGAGCTGCTTGTTGACTTCTTTGGGAAGCAGCCAATCCAATACTTTCTTGATGATCTCCATGGTGGAGAGCTCCTTGTCCATCGTCATTGTATCGGCTTGGGCTGCCAGGAATTTGGCCCGGGCTTGCTCCGCCTTGCGTTCAGCTGCAATGCGAGCGATCTCGTGATCGCCGATGATCCGCTTCATCTTGTTTTCGGCTTCGTCCATCGTTTTCTTTTTCCACACCTCCGCGTAGCTGCTGATGTCGAAGACAGTGGATATAGTGGAGGGGGTGACGGGGTTGCTGTAGAGTTCTGTCATTCTGCGGTCCATGACCGCCCGTAGGTTCAGGAGGCGTTCAAAAATCACCTTCCGGACGTCTCGTTTAGCGTCGATGATGGCCTGATGTTGCAGTTTCTTGTAGCCGTTGTGGGTTTCCATCATTTTGGCTGCCCACGCGACTTCGACGTCTGGTTCGTCTCCGCCGTGAAGCGGAGGACAGGCGATCTTGCAAGAATTGGCCACTTCGCTGTTGGCCTGAATTAAAAGGAGCTTGGCGATAACGTTGTCGAGCTTAGCGAGTTTTTTGACACAGGAGGTAGCCTCTTCGATGTAGAGGTTAGCAACATTCACGAATTCTTTGGGTGCGGTTCCTCCCACTGCGATGGAGAAGACCCCGTTAGGGAGAGGGGAGTGTGGTTGGAGTTGGGGTTGGGGTTGCACTGGTTTTTGGAAGGGAGTGGAAACGCCGTTGACAGAGCTGCCAGCGGCGGTTACCGCAGTGGAAGTGCCTGCGGCGGATGTGCCCATTGCTGTCGACCGTGGGACTTGACCAGGAAGGCTTGGCGGGCCTTGGAGACCCGGGTTTGCGGCTGCTACTGCAGCTGATGCTGCTGCGGTGGCGGCTGCCGCTGAAGCGACGGCGGCGACTGCCTGAGATGCTTGTGCGGCCTGCAAAGAAGCAGCGTCTGAGGGGAAAGGGTTAGGTACCAGCTCCATCTCGGCTACTTCGTCCGGTTCGAGGGTATCTCGAACGAAGAGTGCGGTGTGGACGTTCACCACTGCAGCTTTTACAGTGGTGTCGTTGCCGGGAGTCGTTGTCACTCTTTTGGGAGGAGTTAGGAGGGTGTCAAGAAGAAGCGCGTTCGCGGATGCGCAACCTTCCGTGTCGATAGGCTGCGAGAAGGAAGGTTGCGAGTGGAGAGCTCCGTCCAGTCCTTTGGCTCTTGAGGCTGAGTTGTCTATAACACATGTGTAGGCGTAGGCATCTCAGAGCAGCAAAGGAACAAATCAGACGGAATTGAGACAGAGTTTTGAGGGGGGAGAGAAGTTTTTGATGCGGCAAGAGAGTCGAAAATGGACAGTCAATTGGGCATACCGGTTTTGGCCTGAGTGGACCTTCGTCAGTGCTCTACTCAAACTGAACAAGAGGACAATCTCATATAGCCGCACAACACAGGTGGGTGGAAAGAGACAGAACCTAGGTATGACATCGAGGTTCCTCAGATGGTGTTGAGATAGCCAGGTCAGCCCGTTCGTTGTGAGAGGACAGTACAATAGGTTCGCACAGGAGGTTCCGAGGCTGCGGTTGCTTTTTTATGGTCCGCCGGGTCTTGAGCCTGGACCTGACCAAATAAGTGCGCAGCTTGCGAGGGAGACGCCAGGCCAAGATGGCTCGGGGTGGGAACACTGCAGGATTATATTTTTCTAAACGCTTTGCAAAGCGTTTTAGAAAAACTACCGCAGCTGCTCCAGCCCCACAGAGCAAAAAGCCACAGGAAAAATCGGCTGCAGAACCCACAGGCTGCAGTCACGGCCATGGTCCCCTCCCTCTACCTCAACGGCCAACCAGACCTGCACTGCAGCTGCTAACAACAACGGCGGTGGCGGCAGAGGCAATGGAAGAGGGAGAGTTCGAGGATGCTACAACGGACAAGGACGACAGAACGATGTGTAAAAAAAAAGGACCCTTTGTCCCCTTATGAACTCTCCCTCCTTGGTCTCGGACTCAATTTTGTTTTCAGACCCAAACCCTGTTTTCCTTCCGATATCCTACCATGCTTTGAAGATCTTTTCAGAAGAGTGAGTCTAGCATGGCTATTTCGTGAGAACACAAACTGCGACATCCCCAAGTTTTGTGTCCTCAACCTCTCTTGGCAACCACCACCGGCACCACGGGGCTTAGAGGAAGAGATGGACAGGCTTGTGACAGAGGTTTCTGAAATGTATGGCACTATCCCAGCACCGAAAAGATGGTCACTGCCCCAGCACCTTCAGGCTGCCCTCCAGTCCCTCCAAGACGTCAGCTCCATCGTCAGCTCCATCGGCATTACGGTCTTGGACCGTAGCAACATACATCCACAACTGCCTCACCCACCTGAACGATGAAGCCACCTACCTGAGAACACGCTGCAACATCGAACGTGTTCTGGAAGACCTGTTGGAGATCAAGGAACAGTTCAAGAACTCTGGACTGCTCCCTCCCTCCCTCTGGGATTTTTTCCTTGAGAAACCAGAGCATGGATGGCGACCGGCAGCCTTCTACACCATCCTCAAGGTACACAAGACCCCCTCTGTCGGATGTCCCATCGCAGCTTCAATACAATGGATCACCACCAATGTGTCAAAGTGGCTAGATGCAGAACTCCAAAGCGTTGTCAAGGTGCAGCCGACATACCTCAAAGATAGTCTCAGCCTCCTACGTGAGCTTGACGAGCTGCAACTCCCCCAAGGAGTAATCTTGGCTTCCTACGATGTGATTTCACTCTACCCCAGCATCCCCATCGTTTGTGCTCTCAGCTACATCCAAGAAATTCTTCTTAGAGCACGCCACCCGCGCACCCAAGCCATTCTCAGGCTTCTCTCATGGTTGATGCGCAACTCCTACGTGGAGTTCATGGATGTCACCTACAAGCAAGTAAAAGGGACCACAATGGGGACCCCAGTTGCCCCGGCATTCGCTGTCCTTTTCATGAGTTACTTGGACCTGGAACTGCAACAACAAACAGGAATCCAAGCCTTGCTACACCGAAGGTACATTGATGATGGATTGATTCCATGGGCAGGAGATGAGGAAAGCCTCGACTAGAACGACTGCATGAAGACATGTCATCGCGAGGTGGCGTCATGGTCGCAGCAGAGTGGAGGATCGAAAGGATGGTGGCAGCCTGTGACTCGCTGGCAGGTGGAGTTGAAGGTACACCATCGGATGAGGATGGAGGAGATGTAATCGAAGAGACCGTCGACAAACGAGTAGCAGAAGCACGCTCAGTGACGACGAGGTCACAAAGCCGCTGCACCGTCTGCCGCAAGCCTTGGATCTTGGCAAATGTGCTCGCAAGAGGTCGAGCTAGGAGATCTACCAACGCCGGCAGATCCGTATGCTATGGAGGACGCAGGCTCAGACGAGGCTGTAGCCAAGGTGGATGCCAGCCGGGAGGGCGCGTCCAACAGCGACGCCAACCATGACGTCCATCACCACAATAGTAACAGGCGAACGCGCAGGGCACCTGCTCAGATATCCGCGCACTCATCTCGTGCGCTGGACGATGGATAGGTACCGAGGGCACCTACTCCCGGTAGTCAACACTAAGCCACGGGAGAGAATGAGGCCAGTAGGTACTGTCACTCCTGGAGGTCACGGCGTCCGGGTCAGTAAACGTGACCAGACGGGACGAGCTGCACTACCACAGCACGCCCGGAGACTAGAGTCTGACTAACTGTGGACACTAATGCTGCTGCCACTAATAGAGCGAAGACTGCTCCAAGACGAGAAGGGGTGGCGGCTGTAGGTGTGGCTGCTGCTCCAAGCGGTAGACAACCCAGCCCTCAGAGATGGAAAGACTCGAATCTGCCGTCGATCCTACGGAGTGAAGTGCGCACACCAATCCATGGGCCCCAGGAAGACGCCAGTCCAGGACGCGTCTCGGAAAAGAAGTCGCTGCCGACGACAGTGCGCTATCGGCTGAGAAGGCGCAACTGCAAGCGCTGGCGCAGCCGCCGCACTATGTAGTCGTCGACACTCCACCGCCACCGCCGTTGTTGCTACAGAAGCTGCTATCCTTGCTATCGCTGCAACAAGTACAAGTGTTGCAGCCGTTGCTGGACGGGTTGCGGCTGCGGTTTTCGGCGGCAGGGATTGAAAGATTTTCTTGTTGCTATTCTCTCTGCTCGCCTTCAGCCCTCGCTCCTCCCTTTTGTTTTCCTTTTATGTTTTTTTTTGCCCTCACCCTCCACCCCCCTGTTCTTTTTTCTAGTTCTCCCCTCTGCTCGACTTAAGCCCTCGCCTTTTTTTTGTTTTTCTTTCTTTTTCCACTCGTTTTCAGGCGTACCCCTTTTCGTATTTTTGTTACTCGTCCCCCCTTTTCTCGATTGCCCCTAAGGTGGGCGAACGGAGAAAATAAGGAGGGGGGGGACGGCTTGTCCGGCCCTCCCTCCCGTGCACACTCGCTCGCTCGCTCGCTCGCTGAGCGAGCGAGTGAGCGAGTGGGTGTGGGGGGAGGAGGGAGCGAAGGGGGGGGGTCCTGTCCGCCCCTCTGACCCGGCCCCTCTGTCGGTCGGCCGACGGGGCCGACGGGGCCCACGGGGCCGACGGGCCCCCTCCGAAGGGCCCCTCGGAGGGGCTCGGCGGGGCCCTCCGAGGGTCCCCTTGAGAGGGGGGGGGTGCGAACCGGGCCGACAGGCCCCCTCAGAGGGCCTCCCCTTAGAGGAGGGCTGCGAGACCCTCCTCGCAGCGGCAGCAGCAGCTGCTGCTGCTCTGCACAACAGCTGCTGCCGCTGCTTGCTGCTGCCGCCGCGACTGTTGCTGCTGCTTGCTGATGCCGCCGCTGCTGCTTGCTGCTGTCGCCACTGTTGCTGCTACTACACGCTGCTGCTGCTATCGTCGCTGTTGCAGTGGCTGCTGCTACTATATGCTGCTACTGCTGCTGCTATATGCTACTGCTGCTGCAGCGGCTGATGCGCTGTTGCAGCTGCTTTCGCCGCTGCTGCTGCTGTTGCATGCATGCTGCTGCTGCCGTCGTTGCTACACGCTGCTACTGCTGTTGCCGTCGCTGCTGCAGTGGCTACTACTGCTGTTGCTTTTGCTGTTGCCGCCGCAGTTGCTAGTGCTACTGTGCGTGGCTCACCGCCCCTGTTCACGTGAAGTCGCTTCACGCTCCCTCACGCAGCTGCCGGCGTGGCGCCACGTGACGCGTTCTCTTCGCGTTCCGCCCACTGCTGTTGCTTCTGCTGCTCACACGCCCCCTGTGCTCTGATACCAAACTGGAAATATTTTAGGGCATGCAGGCCCATGCAATAACGGACATGACCTCTGCGTGTGAGTGCGATGCAAGACGGCAACAATTTGGCTAAGTCTGGAACGCTGACTATAAAAGAACAAGGAGAGATTACAAATGAGCCCCTAGCGGGCTTATATAGGGGCGCCGGCAGCAAGCCGCACCGGGCCCCGTCACCCGTGCTGAACCCAAATGAGTCAATAGGGAGAACACACTGCATACACCATGAGAGCAACACAGGTGGTCTCCTCGAGGCACCGGAACAGCTCTCCGAGTGCCCGGGTCTCGACCATCGAGAAAATATGAGCAGTTCAAAAAAATCTCGGAATCAACGTCCAAACATCACAGACGGCTTTCCGAACATCGGAAGCCCCACAACAGCCATCGGGTCTCCTCGTCGCACCGGCACGGTCCACCAGATGCGCGGGTCTGAACCCACCGAGAAAACTCTCCTACCTCCTGACAAGCCCACATGGCTGCCGGAACGCATCGACCGCGTCTCACCGGCATTGTCGTAGGTGCTGGAGAAGTCTCGGTGCAGTCCGTAGGCCCGTCGTGTCGTCACGCCCTCCTCTACCATATACCCTGGATGTGGGTATATCGGTAAACCTGCGGTGTCGGTCGTGACGGGTGGAAGCCACACAAACCAACACAAAAAGCGAAGTCCTATGAACAGACCAAGGACATGAATGGGGCGTTTGACCAAAATAAGACAGTAAAAAAATACCAGGGCTTTTGGACAAATAGCTCCAAAATTCCAAGGCTGAAATTTTTAATCAAAATTTACTCAAATTGAGGTAAAAAAAGTAGGCGAAAATAAGGACACTACGGTATTCAACTAGAGTATCTCTTCATAAATTTGCTCTCCTCCCCTTCCCCCATGTCTTGTCCCCTCACCTTTACTCCCCGTAAACATCTCCATATTTCAAGTGAATATCACGTAAAGGTGTATCCTTTCTTTGTGAGTCTATTTTGGGTCCCAAATTCAAGACATCTAGCACTGATCCCAGTTTTTGAGCTTAGAACTCATTTTTTGTGTTAGCAAGATATTACGGCATTGAGTACCGTGGTACACATCTTAGTACCGTGCTACAATGTGTGCTTTGTATAGTGGTATACCGTGTACCGCGGTACTTGTATAATACCGCGGAATTTTACCAATACCGTCAGTAACGCGGTACCGGTACCGGTATCGGTAATGAGCTACCACAAAACTATGATGCGGTATCTGTACCGTGGTACTCTGGTACCGCAGTACTGGAGTACCGTGGTACTCAATACCGCGGTATTGCAGCCTTTCCACTACACATCCACCACTGCACATCCACGACTACACATCCACCACTACATGCATTCACTGCTGCGATGTCCACAACCCACAACCCATAACTCATTCACTCCTCTTCCCTCACGCGTCCACGTGCACCTCAGCACTGTGGTTTGAATGGAACCAACGGGGACCAGAACGGTAGCGTGTGTGGAGTGTTAGAGTGAAAAAGGTGAGTGAGTGCGTGGCGGGTGGAGCTCGCTATCCGAGCCCACCCGTCGGCCGGTGACGTGGGGCTCACCGGTGCCCACTCGAAGTGCAAGGGGTAAACCCCCCTCGAGTTCCACAAATCCACAACAGCCCAAATCTGAAGTTTGGGTCTAAACTATGCTAGTCCACACTACCACCGTTTCACAAACAGGATAAAACTATGTCACAACTCCATCGAAGTTCAAACATGCACTGGTGCCAAAGTCGACCGTGTTTGACCAAGGTCTGTGCGCTCCAGGAGAGAAGACCAGCACGCGTGACGCCAGCTGGAGTGCAACCTGTGGCTGCTCGGCGGACTCGCGTTTGCTCCCCCAGGCTTCCGGAACCTCCGCCTCATCAGGNCTACCACCGTTTCACAAACAGGACAAAACTATGTCACAACTCCATCGAAGTTCAAACATGCACTGGTGCCAAAGTCGACCGTGTTTGACCAAGGTCTGTGCGCTCCAGGAGAGAAGACCAGCACGCGTGACGCCAGCTGGAGTGCAACCAGTGGCTGCTCGGCGGACTCGCGTTTGCTCCCCCAGGCTTCCGGAACCTCCGCCTCATCAGGAGTCTGCATGGCAAAGGACGTGAGCCGAGAGGTCACATTACGTACATAACATCACTCCCCCATGAGCACACGGCGAACAGGTCCACCCACGTAGCAACACTGACGCGAACGACATCACAAGAGCAACGATGAAAAACGACCATGAATGCAGCTCAAAGGCAGAGTTCAGTCCACAGTACAGGCAGGGTGCAATCCCACAGAACGAGCAGCCGCTAGAAACTTCGTACGGCTAATGACCTTTGTTAGAAAATCAGCACGCTGCGAGTCAGTGCCAACCCACACGACCTGAATCTCACCTCGATCCACCAGGTTCCGGACATAGTGGTATTCAACATTAATGTGCTTTGTGCGTGCATGGAACACACCGGAGTTTTCTGTGATGGCCTTAGCGCTCTGGTTGTCACACCGAAGCACCACGGGAGGCAAGGTCTGACCTAACTCACGTAGCAGACGTACCAACCACACACTCTCGGTCGCGCCAGCGCCCAGAGCCACGTACTCTGCTTCTGCAGTGCTGCGAGCGATGCAGCCCTGCTTGCCACTACGCCACGAGACGGCTGTTCCCCCAATGAGGAAAATGTAGCCGGTACGACTCTTGCCGTCCGGACTCCACGCCCAGTCACTGTCTGTGTACCCGTCAAGGACCACTGAGGCCTGCCCTCGGTAGTGAAGTCCCATGTGGGCAGTGGAGACGACGTATCGCACGCATCGGACTGCGGCCTCAAGGACCCGTCTGCGTGGCGCCTGTGAAAACTGTGCGAGCAGGTTGACTGTGAAGGCGATGTCTGGCCGTGTCGTCGTGGCCAGGTACATGAGTGAGCCAATGACTCGCAAGTACAGGGTCACATCGACCAGCTCTCCCAGCTTTGCTGGATCATCGACCTTCAGAGCGTCCTGTCCGTCTGGGGTGATCGGAGTGGACGCCGTGCGCACGTCGCTGAGAAGCTCGGCAAAACGCTCCCCCAGAGTGAGGGCGTATCGCTCCTGATGGATCAAGAGCGTCCGACGAGCGCGATCACGAACAATCTGCATGCCTAGGAAGACTGCGGCCTCCCCCAGGTCTTTCATTTTGTACGTCGCTCGTAGCACGTCCTTGGCCGCCTCGACAGCCTTTAGGTCAGGCGAGGCTATCAAGAGGTCATCGACATAGACCAGGATGGCTGCAAAGGTCGCAGTGGACTGGGACAAGAAAAGCGACGGGTCCGCAGCACTCTGAACATAGCCCGCTCGTAGGAGCGTGCCGGTGATCTCCTTGTTCCAGCATCGAGGCGACTGCTTCAGGCCGTACAGCGCTTTCCGCAGCCGGTACACGCGGCCGCTGCCATCCTCGAACCCTGGTGGCTGGACCATGTAGATCTCTTCTTCTAGCTCACCATGTAGGAACGCGTTGTTGACGTCCATCTGGTGGAGTTCCCAGTCATGCTGAGCCACCTGGGACAGCAGGCCCAAGGCCGTGGTCGTGCGTCCAACTGGTGCGAAGGTCTCAGTGAAGTCAATCCCCTCCACCTGAGAGAATCCTTTCGCAGTCAGTCGTGCTTTGTAGCGATCAACTGTGTTGTCCGGCTTCAGCTTCTTACGCAAGACCCACTTGGCCTGGACTGCTTTTCGTCCGGGCGGCAGGTCTACAAGATCGTAAACCCCATGTTCCTTGATAGCCGCCAGCTCAGCCTCGCATGCTGCGCGCCAGAGTGCTGCGTCGGGTCCAGCCAGGGCCTGACACAGTGTGCTGGGGTCCGGCGTCACCCCCACCACACTGGGGTCAGGGGCCGCAGCATCTCCTCCGCGCGTGGCCGAAGCATAGGCCAAAGACGGAGGGCCAACAGTGACTGTGGACTCTGCAGAGTCCACCGCAAGTTGACGCTCGTGAGCAAGGAGGGCGAGGCCTATATCGCAGCCGGGGTGGACTTCAGTGAGCCCCTGCGCACTCAAGCCCAGGGCCCTCATGCCCGGGTCACCACTATGCACGCTGCGAGTAGGACGCGGGCGGAGGCGTCCTCCCTCACCTCGCCGGTATGGTTCCGGTGACGGTACAGCTGGAGCAGGTGGTGGACACTCGTCAGACACGGACACGGCTGGCGATGTGCCAGGTGATGCCGGCGCGTCGACTGGGCAGACGGAGGGTGAGGACGATGCAGGCGACGTGACTGGTGACGCAGCCTGTGAAGGTGGTGCAGGCGACGCAAAAGACACCGGTGACTCTGCTGGTGATGCAGGTGCTGGGGGCAGGGGTAGCCCTGGATATGCGACCGGTGACAAAGATTCCTGTAGTGCAGGAGATGCTGACGGGCCGCTGGACGCAGGTAGGACAGGCGACGCGGTCAACGCGGGCGGCGTAGACGACGCTGGCGAGTTCGTTGTCGGGTGGGACGGACCTGTGGCGCCCAAGCTGGCCGGGAGAGCACCATTGGGCAGCCCACCATCCCCTGCGCGCGGGATCGTACCGCACTCGGGAGAATGCGACTGCAGGGTGCCCTCGGTGGGCAGATCTCTGAAGGAGAGGCGCTCAAAGAATAGCGCATCTCGAGACTCGACAATGCGCCGTCGACTGAGGTCCCAGAACCGCCAGGCTTTGGAGCGTGCAGCCACGCCTACAAACGCACAGACGCGGCCTCTAGGGGAGAATTTGGACCCTTGTTGTTCTGGTGTGAACCAGACGCAGGCAAGGGACCCCCACACGCGCGCGAGCCGGAGATCAGCACGCCGTCCGTACCACAGTTGGTACGGTGTGTGTGTGTTCAGAAGGGGGCCATGAGGAATCCTGTTCCAGACCCATGTCATGTAGGCCATGCCCTCGAAGGCAAACGCTTCAGGCATGCCGCTGTCTGCCCGCATTGAGCGAACCGCATCTTCCATGGTGCGGTTCCAACGCTCAGACACACCATTTTGCTGTGGCGTGGCTGGGGCTGAGAGGTTGTGAAACACGCCCACCTCGACAAAGTAGCGGTCCAGATCCTCCATGTATTCACCGCCCCGATCAGAACGGAAGTTTTGGAGAGTATGGCCGGACTGGCGTTCGGCCATGACCAGCCATGTACGCACAGCAAATGCAGCATCGCTTTTCAGGCGCAGACTGAAGACCCACCGCATGCGGGTGAAGTCATCTGTGATCGTCAGGACATAACGCCCTCTGTCATCCTGGAACTCCACAGGTAGGGGTCCCAGGAGATCAGAGTGAACCAACTCGAGGGGCTTGAGAGCTCGTGAGTCTGACAGAGGGTATGTAGCACGATGCATTTTGCCTTGCGCGCATTGCAGACAATCAGTCTTCGGCGGCGCCTCAAAGGACGCCGCGTCAAGACCGAGCGCAGGTTGGGTGCGAATGAGACGGTCTACAGCATCCAAGTGGACGTGGCACAAGCGTCTATGTAGTAGACGCTGATGCTCAGGCGACAGCGTGCCTGTCACGAACACTCGTGCAGTGGGGGATGCAGTGACGGTGGTCGACGTGGGGCAGCTGGAGACGTGGTACAAGTCTCCGACTGCCTTGCCACGAAGCACCACTTCAGCAGTGGCGCACACGGAGACAGTGGCATCCTCACCGGTGAATGCCAAAGTGAGACCCATCCTTGTGCAGGCACGTCCAGACAGCAAACTGAGTTCTAGGCCAGGCACATGTAGCACGTTTGAAACGTAAAACGGCCCAGACGGCCCATGGAATTGCACCACACCTTCGCCCTGAACAGGAACCTCATGCCCAGCAGCCGTACGCACAGACTTCACAGAGCTAACAGGGCCAAGGACGACAAAGTCACAACGACGACATGTCATGTGATGGGTGGCGCCTGAATCTAGGATCCAGGTGGCATCCGTCACACGCTCAGGCGACGTCACTGAACAACTGCCAACAGTGCAGACGGTTGACAGGGGTGCCTCAGCAGATGACTGCTGCGTTGCACAGACAACACGTGCTTGCGACTCATCAAGCCAGGACAGGTCGTCGTGACCTGCGCATGCTGCGGCAAAGACAGCGGACAGACCAGCATCATCACGTGCGACAAACGACTCCACAGACTCAACGGCGCACTGTGCCCCGCCACCACCATCACGACTACACATCACGGACTCAACAGACCCAACAGTGGAACCCCTCGGCTCAGTCAATGCACTCGCACCTCCCTGAGTTGTGAGTCGGAGAAGCTGGCGGAGCTCGGCGATGTCACGGGCCTGGGTCGCAAGCTGCTGCTCCAGAGGTGTCGAGTCGCCGGCACTGCCCTCGGCTGCATCAGCTCCTGGTGTAGACTGCATGTCGGTCGCGGCTGTGGTGTGTGCGGAGGCGCGCTCACGTTGCTCGAACGCCTGCTGCAGTCCTTGCGCAATCTTTGTCCAATTCTTGGGGAGCTTGCACTCCGTGTAACGGTGTGCTCCCCCGCAGTTGTAGCACTCCCACTGCCTTTCACGAGCCGGCTTCGCCTGCTGCTTGCCAACCTTGCCACCCCTCCTGTTGTTGTTTCCCTTCTTCCCTTGAACAACCGCAGCGGAACCAGCAGCTGCTGCGAATGTTGTCGTCGACAGTGACGACGGGAGGGACGAAGGGGAGAAGCTCTGTGATGTCTGGATTGCTGTGACGACTGCAGCTGACGCGCCATGACGGGCATCATTTGCGGCTCCCACTCCTGCCACGTGTAGGAAATGCTTTGTGGCCCATGACAGAAGGAAGCCCTTGTCGGCCATCTCCTGAAGACTGCTCAAGCTGAAGTTGTCGAAGGTCTTGGCATACTCGCGCCCAACACCAATTCTGATGGTGTTGAACGCCATGAGTTGGCCCGGTCCATTTTTTCCCCAGGGCCCTGTACAGCCGCATCGCTCGTCGCCAGTAATCAGCTGGCGCCTCATGTCCACCCTGACGAAGGGAGTTGAAGTCTGACAGCCGCTGTGATGTTGTCGCCATGGTAGCACCTTCGAAAAGTGTGGTCGCCAGCTTCCATGCCTCGAGCGGGTCAGCTCCAGCTCCGGTGCGAGGATCACCAAGGAAGGGTTCAAAGTCGAGGGTGTACTCCTCCGGGACAGCCTTCAAGAGACCGTAGGCAGCGCGGGCGGCGGTTGCTGCCTGCAAGGGGTCTGTGGTCTGGTACTGGATGGTGTAGTACGGGTACACCCCTTCACTGACTGCCCACATACGGAGCCGCGGCTCCCACGTGGCGTAGCTGTCCTCCTGTCGGTAGGCTGGGGGTTCGGTCTCAAACCATTTGGGTGGCTTCGTCGTAGGCAAAGCCGCCGGGACAACCTGCACTGGCGACGGAGACGGGGGACCTTCGTCCAACCCCAGACTCATGCGCAGCAGCTGGTCCTCTAGGGAGGCCAGGTCTGCGGTTGTCCCCGGGATGTTGCTAGGGCCTGCTTCGCTGATTGATACTCCCTTACGCCCTGAGCGAGTTCGACGCCGCTTTTCCAACTGTGCGAGGCGCAGGCGTAACATGCCTTCCTCATCGCTTGCATCTCAGTCCGACTCGGGTGGCTGGTCGGACGGTTCAGCATCGAATGCTCCTAGAGCTGCATTGACGTCAGCGGCAATGACACTCTTGACAGTCATCTTGCCCTTGCGCACTGCGTTACGGAGTAGCTGCTGTTGCTGCTCCTGCTGTTGCTGCTGCTGCTGCTGTTGTTCCTGCTGCTGCTGCTGTTGTGGCTGGCCTGCATCTCGAAACAGCTTGAACAGATCTGCCAATTGTTTGGCCGTCTGTTCAGCCTGCTGAGCCTGCTGCTCACGCAATTCGCGCAGGCCACGTGCCAGCGAGTTTGGACTAGACGGGGATTCGTCCCGCGCCACGATTGGTGTGTTTCCAACCACGCCGGAGGTGGCAGCGCCAGCATTTGCAGTGGAGCTGGTACTGCCGACTCTGGCAGGTGCGTCCTTAGGCATGTGGTCTGGTGGAGTGCCACCGGCCTTTTTCAGCCTGGAACCCACCAATGTGGCCCCCTACGCTGCCGAGAAAATTCCGGCAGCGTTTCTCCGCCCCAGTGGGCATGGAAAATCTGGGAGAGGCCTATTTCAGCCTGGAAACTGTCGCTGGACCCCTCCCACGCTGCCGAAATAATTTCGGTAGCGTTTCCCCTGCCCCAGTGGGCGTGGGAAATCTGGGAGGGGCTGTTTGGAACCACCGTTGTACCTGAACCACCCCCACCCAGCCCAGGAGTAGAGGGGAACCCAGCCAGCAGGGGGAAGGGAAGACCAGGGAGTGAAGCTGACGGCGGAGTACCGTTGCTGCTGCCGTCGCTGCTGCTCTACGCTGTAGGTGCTGTGTGACCTCTCTGGCAACTGCTGCCTACTCACGCGGCATATGGCTGCCGCAGCTGCTCGCTGTTGCCTGCTGCCGTGGCTGCGGTTGCTGCTCCAGGCAGCTGCCGCAGATCGTGCGGCTCCGCAGCTGCCACTGCGGGTGTGCAGTGGCGGATGTGGCTGCGGCTGGAAGCTGCGGCTGCAGCCCAATGCAGCAGCTGCTGGCTGCGGCTGCCGCTCGCTGCTGCCCGCCGTAGCTGCTACGGCTGCTGCTCCGTGCAGCTGCCGTGTATGCTGCAGCCGCGCAGCCGTCACTGCGGCCGCTGCTCACTGCTGCTGCTGCGGTTGCTGGCGGCCACCGCCGCCCCGCTGCTGTGCTGTTTGCTGGTGCAACCGCTGCTCCGCGCAGCCGCCTCTGCGACTGCTGCTTCTGCTTGGCTGCCGCTGCCGCTGCTGCTCCGCGCAGCTGCCGCTGCTGCTCCGCGCAGCTGCTGGTCGGCTCAGCCGTTGCTACGGCTGCTGGTCAGCAGATCCACCCAGGATCGTGCTGTGCTTCTCTTGCACAGCGCGACGAGCTTTGGCTCGTTCCGCTCTGATACCAAAACAAGACTCGTTCACTTCTCTTCCCTCACGCGTCCACGTGCACCTCAACACTGTGGTTTGAATGGAACCAACGGGGACCAGAACGGTAGCGTGTGTGGAGTGTTAGAGTGAAAAAGGTGAGTGAGTGGGTGGCGGGTGGAGCTCGCTATCCGAGCCCACCCGTCGGCCGGTGACGTGGGGCTCACCGGTGCCCACTCGAAGTGCAAGGGGTAAACCCCCCTCGAGTTCCACAAATCCACAACAGCCCAAATCTGAAGTTTGGGTCTAAACTATGCTAGTCCACACTACCACCGTTTCACAAACAGGACAAAACTATGTCACAACTCCATCGAAGTTCAAACATGCACTGGTGCCAAAGTCGACCGTGTTTGACCAAGGTCTGTGCGCTCCAGGAGAGAAGACCAGCACGCNTGGGTGGCGGGTGGAGCTCGCTATCCGAGCCCACCCGTCGGCCGGTGACGTGGGGCTCACCGGTGCCCACTCGAAGTGCAAGGGGTAAACCCCCCTCGAGTTCCACAAATCCACAACAGCCCAAATCTGAAGTTTGGGTCTAAACTATGCTAGTCCACACTACCACCGTTTCACAAACAGGACAAAACTATGTCACAACTCCATCGAAGTTCAAACATGCACTGGTGCCAAAGTCGACCGTGTTTGACCAAGGTCTGTGCGCTCCAGGAGAGAAGACCAGCACGCGTGACGCCAGCTGGAGTGCAACCTGTGGCTGCTCGGCGGACTCGCGTTTGCTCCCCCAGGCTTCCGGAACCTCCGCCTCATCAGGAGTCTGCATGGCAAAGGACGTGAGCCGAGAGGTCACATTACGTACATAACATCACTTAGTACCGTGCTTCAATGTGTGCTTTGTATAGTGGTATACCGTGTACCGCGGTACTTGTATAATACCGCGGAATTTTACCAATACCGTCAGTAACGCGGTACCGGTACCGGTATCGGTAATGAGCTACCACAAAACTATGATGCGGTATCTGTATCGTGGTACTCTGGTACCGCAGTACTGGAGTACCGTGGTACTCAATACCGCGGTATTGCAGCCTTGCCACTACACATCCACCACTGCACATCCACGACTACACATCCACCACTACATACATTCACTGCTGCGATGTCCACAACCCACGCTGTCCACCCCCTCACGGCCTTCCGAACTGAGACGGCAGACCGCAGCTCCCCCTTGGCCCTGCTTGTGCTAGGTCTTCGACGATGGCGGGAGGAAATGCACAGGCTGGCAGGCTGTGTGGGGGGGGATGCGGGAGGCAACCCTCATAGGCCTCAACCGAGTCCAGAGCAGGTGCTCCTGGCAGATGCACCCGAGTTTGCTGCAGATGATGTGTGGTGTACCTCCATGTCGAAGCTTTGATCGCAAACGCCGACAAACAGCACGCGGAGCAAGGGCTGTGGTGTCGCCGCGTTCGATGCGCACCAGTGGTGTTGGAACTGGAGGTCACACCGATGCGCACCAGTGGTGTTGGAACTGGAGGTCACACCGATGCGCACCAGTGGTGTTGGAACTGGAGGTCACACCGATGCTGCGAGTGACAAAGGGGGGGGGCTTCTCTCTCGGTCGATCGCTGAGGTTGGTTGTGTGTGTGGAAGTTGGTTGTGTGTGTGGAGGTTGGTGGTGTGTGCGGAGGATGGACGCAGTTGGTTGTTGTGTCCCATCAGTGTTAATTGGAGAGAGCCAGAGTGGCACGTCCACAGGGACCCAGCAGCCATGCAGCACAGACAGACAGACCTCCGTCTGCTGCTGTTGGGGAAGCATCCTCTCACCCATCGTCCTCGTGGGAGAGCATGGTGGGAGGCTGTTTGACGCACAAGCATGGTGGGAGGCTGCCTTACGTTTGGTGTGTCGGCACGACGATGGAGAGGTGGCGGATGTTGCTGATCTCTTTTCTCCGTTTCTCTTTGGGTGTTCTCAATGTTGTTGCTGTTGCTGATGCTGCTGCTGATGCTACTGCTGCTGCTGTTTCTGATGCTGCTGCTGATGCTATTGCTGCTGCTGTTTCTGATGCTGTTTCTGCTGCTGTTTCTGATGCTGCTGCCGATGCTGTTGCTGATGCTGTTGCTGTTGTCGATGCTGTTGCTGATGCTGTTGCTGTTGCTGCAGCTGTCATCATCATTCCTGCAATGGCTCATGCCGTCGCACAAACTGCTGCAGAGCATCGACGGTGAGCCACCCTACGTACCGCTCCACGTTCACCCTCACTCCCATCTCTGCCAAGCTGCCTTGCCCCCCGCTGCCCTTGCTGCTGCTGCTGCTGCTGCTGCTGCTGCTGCTGCTGCTGCTGCGAAAAGCAGATATCCAGAAGACAGTAGGGTAGGCTGACACAGTCAGTTCTTCAGGCACCTCGCTCTTCTCCCCGTCCTGCAGTTGCACACGCACACGCACACGCATACGCACACGCACACGCACACGCACACGCACACGCACACGCACACGTACACGCACACGCACACGCACACGCACACGCACACGCACACGCACACGCACACGCACACGCACACGCACACGCACACGCACATGCACACGCACACGCATACGCACACGCACACGCACACGCACATGCATACGCACACGCACACGCACACGCACACGCATACGCATGCGCACCCGCGTGCGCGTGTCTTGGGTGCGTGTGTATGCATGTGTGCGTGTCACGCTCACAGACAGCACACATGGACGTGCCACAAACGCTCGTGGGCAGGCAGCAGCGCATGCACGCGCCAGCATGCCAAAGGGCATGAACTCGCAGACAACACGCTGCATTGAACGTCAGAAACGCTGGAGAGAGAACTCCGACAGCGACACAATGAACAAACAGTGGCAGCAGAACGTCGGGAAAAGACATTGGCAGCAAAAGGGCAACCGAAGACAGTGGGACAAATAGTGGGTGTAGATGGTGAGACGATTTGAGTGGGTGTAGACGGTGAGACGATTTGAGTGGGTGTAGATGGTGAGACGATTTGAGTGGGTGTAGATGGTGAGACGATTTGAGTGGGTGTAGACGGTGAGACGATTTGAGTGGGTGTAGATGGTGAGACGATTTGAGTGGGTGTAGATGGTGAGACGATTTGAGTGGGTATAGACAGTGAGACGATTCGAGTGGGTGTAGATGGTGAGACGATTTGAGTGGGTGTAGATGGTGAGACGGTTTGAGTGGGTGTAGATGGTGAGACGATTTGAGTGGGTGTAGATGGTGAGACGATTTGAGTGGGTGTAGATGGTGAGACGATTTGAGTGGGTGTAGATGGTGAGACGATTTGAGTGGGTGTAGATGGTGAGACGATTCGAGTGGGTGTAGATGGTGAGACGATTTGAGTGGGTGTAGACGGTGAGACGATTTGAGTGGGTGTAGATGGTGAGACGATTCGAGTGGGTGTAGATGGTGAGACGGTTTGAGTGGGTGTAGATGGTGAGACGATTTGAGTGGGTGTAGATGGTGAGACGATTTGAGTGGG